>JBBYHL010139901.1:38682-86334 GCA_038381835.1 Adansonia madagascariensis | reverse complement strand
AACATTTTGATCCTATCCCTATAACCTATAAAGAGCTCTACTAGACCTTGCTTCAAAATCATTTAGTGGCCCTAATCTATGTCCCAAAAAAAAGCTACCCTACCCGCTTGGTATAATCCTAATGCCCACTATGAATACCATGTCAGGGTAGCAAGACATGACATTGAAAACTGCATATCTTTCAAATGAAATGTGTAAAATCTAATTAACTCAAAAGTCTTACAGTTTGGGATGAACCAGTGACCAAATGTTGCTGCAAATCCTTTACCAAACCATACTGAGCTAGCTGCAAACATGATCGACATTGAAAACAAACATGAAGTAAAGGCAAGCATAGAGGATGTAAGGATGCCAATGTTCTTGGTATGGCGAACACTGATTCAAGTCGGGTTGCTCAAAGCAATAGAAAAATTAAAAGGTAATCCCGACAACTTTTGTAACTTTCATACAGTTATAGGTCATACCCTACAAACATGCAAAAAGTTCAGGTCTATGGTTCAAAGAATAATGAATGAAGGCCAGATAGAATTCTATCATGAGATCACACCAGCTATTGAATCTATCAATATGATAGGAGATAAAACCATAAAGCCACCTTATGAGAGAAATTGACCGCTCATTCCTTATGGCAAGTCAAGTTTTGAGGTCAGTTCTTCGACACCTACACTAAAATTGGTTGTAGAAGTACCTAAACCATTCCCGTATAAGAGCAACAAAGCTATTCCATGGAAATACAAGAATCAGATAGTGATGATTAAAGAATTAACTCCCTCAACTGCTGCAATGGAACTATCAGGAGTTAGTTATCTAACTCGTAGCGGTAGGTGTTATGCTCCCCCAGCTCAAGAAAAATAGAAGGTTGATGCATCTTCAAGCACCAGAACCGCTCAAATCCAAGCAAAGAATTTTGAGATTGAAAAAGTCAAGGAAGTAGTGAATGAAAAAAAAGCCATGGAGTTTCTCAAGTTTATTAAACACAGTGAATACTGCATTATGGATCAGTTAAGTAAGCGATCCACCAAAATTTTTATGCTATCTCTGCTTCTTAATGCAAAAGTCCACCAAAATGCATTACTAAAGACGCTAAACGAAGCGTATGTGCCCTCAGATGTCTCTGTGGACAAGTTGGATCGGTTGGTGAACAATATCATGGCCGATAATTATTTCCTTCACTAATGATAAAATCCCACCCGGAGGTAGGGGCAGTTATAAGGCTCGGCATATCTCCACCCATTGTAAGGGACGCATTTTGCCTAAAGTAATTATAGATAATGGGTCGGCCCTAAATGTCATGCCTATCACTACATTAAGTAAACTCCCTGTTAATCAGTCTAACATCAAAAGTACTCACACCATAGTTTGAGCTTTTGATGGAACATGTCGCAGAGTAATTGGACATATCATAATTTAGCTCCAGATAGGCCCATGTACATATAAAGTGGACTTTTAAGTTATGGATATTAATCTTTCTTACAACTGCCTATTGGGAAGACCATGGATACACTCCGTCGGAGCCGTCCTGTCCTCTTTCCATCAGAAGCTCAAATTTATGATAGATGACAAAGTAGTCACCATCAGAACAAAAGAAGAAATAATTGCCACTACTTTCACCGAGGATATCTACATAGAGCTGAATGAAGATGCATCGGATTCATCATTCCAATCTTTCGAGTTTGTCAATGCGACATTTGTGAGAGAAGGATTGCCAATAGTCAAAGCCTATCTATCAAAGAGTACACACTTGGGTTTAAAAATGACTGTTGGCAAAGGTTCCTATACTGGAAAAAGGCTTGGCAAAACTCCTGAACCCAAATGGTGAATCTTTGTATTACGTAGACCACGGGATTGATGTTTTGAGTTTCATAACTCAAAACATAGGTTTCAATAGGCATCCGATCATGCCTAGCCCAAAATGATCAGTGGTAACTCTAAGCGTTGGCCATTTCACTATGGTCATCCGAGACCAATAAGATGAGTGATTCATCTTATGGTCCCCCTCACTATATAATAAGTCAAGAATCCATACATTATTATTCTCATCACATCGCCAAAGAATAGTCTCTGTCAAGAAGATATTTCCAAGTCAGAAAAGTATTTTAAGTCGTACACACTCTTAGATTTACAAGGATCTACCCTGGGGTATGTTGCGACAAATATTACCCTTAGTTTTATTTGAAATGATTGGAAAACATGAGTGCAAACAATCATCACAAAGAAATCACGTTAGTAAGGCAACAAATGAAGTAACATAACATGGATCATTCAATGCAATGATAAAGAAAAAGGATAGACTATTGGAATTTATCTCGTAATTAGTATCGATTATCTAAGAATAATCGAATTGTCAATTTTTGAGATACAACTGGGTTTCTTGATTGAACAAGGTTTGTTTGACACATTCATGAAAGTCCGAGAAGGAGAAAATTAATTGTAGTTGAAAGACAAGGTTGGAGTATCCCTTTAAAAAGGTGGGCTTGGAGTATCCCCGTGGATGACAAATAATTTTGACAATGGAGGATTTTTTTTAATCTTGATAATTTTAAAAAGCAGGGTTGGAGTATCCCCTTGAAAGGTCGGGGTTAGAGTATCCCCGTGGATGACAAATCATTTTGACAAAGGAAGGTTTTTTCAATCTCAAAATTTTGAAAAATGGGGTTGGAGTATCCCTTCGAAAGGGTGAGGTTGGAGTATCCCTAAGAGTGACACGTCTTACACTCTTTAGAGAAGTCAAGTTGGAAAACTTAAGTTAGCAAAACCTTATGATGTAGGGAATGTGTGAGCCTTTCGACAACTTTTGGGAAATGAAATTATAATGAATGAGGATGGTAAAGATTTAAATGTGTTTGTGCTTTAATACGAGCCAATGGGAGGTCAAAGCATGTTCTCGAGTCTGATCAGGGTGATATGGAGACATTCAAATGTCTCGAGACAAAATTCGTAAAGATAACTCAATTTTGACCATAACCAAAAACAGGGGATAACATCACGCTATCCTACTTCCCGAATTTATTCTAAATTGGTTTGAAGGCTTTAGAGGGTGGACAAGATACCGTTAGAAAGATAACTCAACGAGGGTTAACTTAAAAATATTCCTCATATGGGAATAAATTTTCAAGTTCGGACTGATTGAGCTATTAGCAGAGCATATGAAGGGCAAGAAATGTTAAAATTTAAAAAATCACCTGGACTCATTTGGTATCACAAAATTGCGAACGATACCTTTCTAAAAAAGGGATTTCATGAATCTTTTAGGAACAATGTTTGAAAAATTTGGAAAAATCATTTAGTAGGCCTAAACAGCGAAACTAGAATACATGTTTGAATTCCAGAGGTTCCAAACAGTTTAGACTTGAAAAATCATAACTTTCTCATCCAAAATTATCCGAGGGTGAATAAGACACCATTTTAAAGATAATTCGACATGATTTGAGAGACAAATATCAAAAAATTCATGAAAAATCATTTAGGATTTTAAATTGATTTTTCAATTTGCAACAGTTGTGCTCCCAACAGGGGACAAAACAAAACAGGGGATATTTCTTATTTTCTTTATGTTTATGAGTCCAAACTTGAGTCATCAACATTTAAACATCCATGATTGAAGGGAAAGAGTGGCATGAGCTTCACGAACTCATTTGCACAGCCCCAGAGTATTTTAGGATGATAAAATAGCCCATTGATCATACCGCTCAAGGTTTTGACTCAAAAACAAGGCAGGAACATTTCGGGAACAAGTGTAAGGCCATTTTCATTGTAAAATCAAAAGATTTGAGCTCGTTTAACCAGGATTCCAGATCTGAAAAAAACTTAATTTTCCCCAAGATATTTTGCAAACTTTAAGGAAAATGCTAAGTCCATACTAATCCTCATTGGTTAAGGTTAACATGCTTAGCGTATGGGGGTTTTGGAAATCAGTTTTTAACAGCCATCAAACATGTATTTTGACAAGGAGAAGACAACAAACATATAAGGGGATGGCACAGAACATGAATACGGATGCGAACTTTACCAATGGTTTAGACAAAGAAAGTGTTGTGCATTGTGACAAGAAAATGTTATGGATGCTAAAAGTAACAATGATTCATGCGAGCTAACATGTAAATGTGCTTAAAATGTTTTAGGCTAATGATTCATACATGGATTAAGGATAACAAGATGCATGGATATGGCATAAAATGCATGAGCAAGAGATATCAAACTAATAAGGATAAAATGAGGCATTTTGCACATCAAAGGGGCATTAAGGCATCCAATTCTTAAACTACCACAACCAAAAGCCACAATAATGCATGATAATCCCAAGAAGGTGATGGAAACGTAGAGAGCTCACTAAAATGATGAAGGTGCTGGAAAATAAAAGAAGAAAGTGATAAGGTGAGAAGTTATACCAATAAAACTTCATTTGTTGGTCGAATAGTTGGAGCAGTAGAGATGGCTTGAATTTCCCTATTTTCCTTGTTAATAAGCAAGAAAAAGAGAGAAATAATGAGGTTTTGGTTTTGGTATAGATGAGGGTGACTTTTAGAATGTGTAATGGTTGGGAATGAGTGTTTTAGGCTGTTTTTGGGTGGTTAGTGAAAAGCTATGGGATTTTGTTTTCTTAATGTGGGAATGTGTTTTTTGAAGCTGAAAATCAGCAGGAATCTAACCTTTTTTAGCAGAGATATAAGTGGTCTATTTATACCAGCATTTTGGTGCCAAATTGGAGGTGTTTTTGGCCATTTCTCAAAGGGGACAAAGTGATGTCAGCGTGGTGGCTATAGAATGGCTGTTGGGAGCAACTTGCTACCAATGTGATGGGCATAGGGTGGCTAGTTTAAATGCTGAAATGATTTTCTAGCAAATAGGGTGGCTGATGGTGATCTTAGTCAACCAACTAGAGAGTAGGATGATCATGTGATATTAACTTTTTTGATCTAATTTAGACTTCAAAAAATTTAGTCAAAAGCTTAAATTCGTAATCTGATATGTGTTTTAATCTATTTTGATGCAAAGAAATGAGTTAAAATCGAGTTTTGGATCAATGGTAGACGAGTCAAAAATGCCTGGACCGTGAAAATGGCCTGCATGTATTGATACATTGCATAATGTATCGATACATATGGTCCAAAAACCTTGATGGTATCGATACAATGATCATTGTATCGATACTATGAACCACTGTATCGATAAATGTTGATACGTATTGATACATTTCTTTCCAAGATGCATGGTCTTGGCATGGCTTATTATCGATACATAAGGTCTTGTATTGATATAGAAGCTCATGTATCGACACATCTACATGTTGTGTCGATACAAATGGGGGTATTTTAAATTTTTAGCATGTTGGAGCATTGTATCGATATGTGAGAACCATGTATCAATACATTCAAGAAAAATTATGAATTTTCTTATATATTTTGTCCTTGAACACCTTGAACTACGTCTTTTGATGCCACATATTTGAATTTAACTTTGACATGATCCATAGGCCTTCTTGACCTCCTTAAAATACTTTTTTGCCGGGCAATGATCATCGCCCCCTCTCATGTTTTTACTCCAAATTGCTTAAAAGAAGTAGCTTGGACAAAATAAGGTGTTTACAACACTGAAGCGCAAGGTCACTCTATTGAGAATTACACCTTATTTAATATAAAGATACAAGGTTTACTAGAAAAGGTTATGATTAAGGTCAAACAAAGGCCTGGACCTAACATTTGAGCTAATCCACTTCCTAACCATGCAAAGCTAAGAGTGAATACGATGATCGAAGGGAAAAGATGTTGGGTTAAAAAAAGCATTAAAGAAGTCAAAAACCTCGACGAGCGAGGTTTAGCAAGCTTTTGTGAAAGAAAGAATAGTGTCAGAGGTTAAAAACTTAAAAGAACCACTAAACTATCCTATTGCCACTATGGTCGGGGGCATATTTTGCAACACTACCCATTTTTTCTAGGGATGGTCTAAGAGATGATGGATTGGTCCAAAATTAAGTTCTATGAGGAGCTTGAAGAGTACATCTATCAGTCTATTAATGCTATAGATTATGAGAGACCTACCATCAATCGGGTTTTAAGTTGTTTCTCTCTCATGAATATAGAGAAGAGAGCTGATGAAAGCTTAAAGCAATATACTTTGAGGTGGATGGAAAAAAGTCAACCAAATTCATCCCTTGCTGACAAAGAAAAAAATGATTGTTAGATTTATTGGCACATTACAAGCACCTTATCATGAAAAGTTAGTGAAGAAAACCTCAAGGAGCTTTGCAGATATAATCGTGTTGCATGGAATGATCAATGAAACTATGAAGAAGGGCTCAAGGAAGGGAAATATTTTTAAAGGAAAAAGAAAAGTTGAAGCCAAACAACAATCGAAATCTAATATTGGAGCTAGTTTATCTCAGACTCATATTAAATCAGATGCAAAATAAGTGGCTATTAAAGAAGACCGCAAGGTCAAAGAGAGCATAGATAGTTACAACTCTAATGAATTTGGTCTATCAAGTCTCGAAATAAGCTAAACTGGTCAATGGGGTCAAAAAAATGGAAAAAAGTCAATGATTTCTGTGATTTTTATGCCGTCTATGGCCGTACTCTTCAAACATGCAAAGAGTTCTGTGCTATATTTCAAAAGATGATGAACAGGGGTAGCATCGTATTCTATGATAAAAAGTAAGCCTCGTATGCTGAGTTTGCAAATGCTGTCAACACTGTGGAATAAAAGGGAGAAATCCTCTTTATAGGTTGGAAGGCCACTAGTCTTGTTTGACAACTGAGCAAGAGTCAAAGCTACCCTTATTCAGCCCACGCCAAAGATGATTATTCAACTTCCCCCACCTTTTCCTTATAAGGATGATAAGGCAGTGTCTTGGAAATATGAAAGCAAAATTTTAATCAATGGAGGGTCTAAGTGGGAAGTAGCAAATGTTGACTTTTTAAGGGTAAGCCACCTATTTGAAGTGGCAGACGCTATGCCTCAAATGCATCAAGAGGTGAAATTCAGCAAAAAAAATACTTCTGCTTCTCAAATAATGAAGTCTACAACCAAAAACTCAATCTCGATAGCTGTGACCGAGCCATTAAGTAAGAAAAAAGCTACAAAATTCTTTAAGTTCATTAATATAGCAAATATAGCATTGTAAATCAGTTGAACAAGTGACCTGCCAAGATATATATGCTATATCTTCTATTAAATTTTAAAGCTCACAGAAATGCCCTCCTCAAGGTCTTAAATGAGGCATATGTCTCTTCAAACATCCCAATAGGCTAATTGGATTGCCTAGTAAGTAACATCACTATCAACAACTATATATTTCAATGATGATGAAATCCCTCATAGAGGAAGAGAAAATTATAAAACTCTACATCACCACGTACTGCAAAGGTAGCATGTCGCCAAAAGTGCTAATTGATAAGGGTTAGCTCTGAATATAATGCTCTTATCATGCTTGAATAAGCTCCCTATTAACGCGTCTCATATCCAAAATAATATCATGATGCTGTGAGAAATTAATGGAACTTGCAAAAACATTGTGGGAAACACCACAATCCAATCCAACTTGGCCCCTGCACTTATGAAGTAAACTTTCAAGTGATAGTTATTACTCCGTCTTGTAACTGCCTATTGGGAAGGCCTTGGATTCACTTTACGGGGGCATGCCATTATCGTTACATTAGAAGTTGAAATTCATCATCGAAAATAAAGTTGCTAGTATTAGAGGTGAATAAGATATCATTGCTACTATCTTAACCGATGCCCTACATATCGAGCCAGATGATGATGTCCCAAAATCTTCATTTCAATCCTTTGAGTTTGTCAATGCCATTTATGTTAAGGACGGGTTATCGATGCTTCGGCCTCACCTGTCGAAGAGCACTTATATGGGTCAAAAGTTAACTATTAGCAAAAGTGCCTAGGCTGAAAATGGACTCAGAAAACACCTTCAAAGGATTGCTAGAGCCTTGAAAGTTGCCAACCACATTAATAAAAGAGGGTTAGGATTCAAGCCCAATGCACAGTAAAAAAGAAAACAAACTTAGAAGAGCCTTGGGACAAGACACAGGATATGAACTAGTGATATTTCCACCACTTTGAGAAAGTTTCTATCTAGGAGCACATATGAATACTTGCTCTGCTAATGTTATGCTTAAACTGACAAGGCATTTGAAGATCCCTCTATCAATGCAGTTGATGAGCCAGAGACATCAATGATAGATCGAGAAACTAGTTTATGCCTTCTAGGATTTGTTTCAAGCATTTGGATTGAAATTGAGATTCCTGTACTATTTAAGTCTGTTTTAAAGTAATGTTATGAACTAAACCTACATGCTTCTGCCCAAAAGCATTTAGGATCCTTTGTATTAGCATCCATTTTTTAACTATTATCAATGAAAATGACTAAGCATTATGCATTTCATCTTTTATGTTCATTTTCATATTTCTTGCCAACTCTTAGACCTTTCTCTACATATTTTTTCTCCTATATTGTTTTTTTCCATATTTTCAGGTATTGCGGTGAAGGTGACATGAATATTTATACTAAGACTTTAAATGTTGATTTTGAACAACTAATTTGCGTCAATGAGTTCGAGTTCGAGAGGTATTTTGAATAGAACCTAATACCTTTAAACTTGCTGAGGCTAATTAAATAAGAAGAAAAACAGATATTACCTCATGAAGAACCCACTAAAACCATAAACCTTAGAACAAAGACCAAAAAAGAGTCTAAATTAAAACCTTTATAAACCTACCAACTCGAACTGAAATAATGTCTCTTTTAAGAGTATAGGGATATGTTCGCCTAGTCTTACTAAGACATGCCCAGATTAGACACTAACATTATGGCCCATAAACTTCCCTTTAAACCCAAGCTAAGCCCATGCAATAAAAGCTTAAAAGGATGAAACTTGAAATGCTTCCAAAGATCAAAGAAAAAATGAAAAAGCAATTTGAGGCAGGATTTCTAAAAGTATCCAAACACACTAAATGGGTAGCTAATATAGTCTTAGTCCCTAAAAAGGATGGTAAAGTGTGAATGTACATGGATTATAGAGACCTAAATTGAGCTAGTCCAAAGGATAATTTTCCTTTGCCCCATATTGACACTCTAGTAGACAACACTGCCAAAAATGCACTATGTTCCTTCACGGATGAACTTTTAGGTTATAACCAAATTAAAATAGTAGCTGAGGACATGGAAAAGACCACCTTCATGACCATGTAGGGTGTAGTGATGCCTTTTGGGCTCAAGAATGCTAGCATCACCTACCAAAAGGCAATAGTTACATTATTCCATGATCTTATGCATAAAGATATTGAGGTCTATATGAATGATATGATCACTAAATTGCCAAAAGAGAGTGAATTCCAGTTAAACCCGATTAAATGCACATTAGTGTTACATTTGGCAAACTAGTGGGCTTCATTGTAAGTGAAAAAAGGTTTAAAGTTGATCTCGATAAGGTCAAGGCCATTTATAACTTACCACTACCTCGAATTCAAAAGGAAGTAAGAGGTTTCTTGGAGAGGTTGAACTATACAGCTTGATTTATATCTCAATTAACTGATAATTGCAATCCAATCTTTTGGCTCTTCAAAAACAAAATCCCAGAGAATGGAATAAAGAATGCCAAAATGCCTTTAACAAAGTCAAACATTATCTTTTGAAACTTTTAGTACTTATACCACTAGTTAGGTTGACCTTTAATCTTGCACTTATTAGTTTTTGACAAGTCGTTAGGCTTAGGTCAACATGACAAGTCAGGTAAGAAGGAATATAATATCTACTACTTAAGTAAGAAGTTCACAAAATGTGAAAATAACTATTCAATAATAGAAAAGCTATGTTGTGCTCTATCTTGGATGATCTAGAGGTTAAGGCAATATATGTTGTACCACAATCATCATTTATTGCCAAACTCGATCTCGTCAAGTATTTATGTCAAGCTCCCACCTTGTCAGGGATATTAGTAAGGTGGTAAGTCTTGTTTTTTGAGTGCAATATCATGTATGTAAACTAGAATGCCATCAAGGGTAGCGTAATAGCATACTTTTTGGTAAGCGAAGCAATGGGTGGCTATTACTTTTTAGAGTTTAAGTTTTTGAACAACGACTTCATATGCATACCCGAGGTAGAAAACATTAGCAAGTATATTTTGTCCTGGAAAATGTAATCTGATGGAACTTCAAGTGCATTTGGGGTAATTTTTATCTCCTATGATGGAAACCACTACCCCTTCACTACAAGACTAAACTTCAACTGCACCATCAACATAGCTAAATATGAGGCCTACGTCAAGTGACTCTAAGCCATCATTGAGAGGGGTATCCAAACACTACAAGTATTTAGAGATTTAGCCTTGGTCATCTACCAACTGAAAGGAGAATGGCAAACTTGTGATGCTAAACTAATTCATTACTAGAGTCTAATTTCATAACTCAGAAAAGAGTTTCATGATATTAGCTTTCAGCATTTACCTCAAGAAGAGAACCAAATCGTTAATGCTTTAGCCACCATGTCATTTATGTTCAAAGTCAATCAAGAATCGAACATTGCTCCTATTTAGATGAGCATTTATACAACTCCAGTGCATTTTGAAAATGTCAAAGAAGAGAATGATGATTTACCATGGTATCATGACATCCTAAAGTACATTGAGGATCAGCAACACCCCAAATGCATTACTGAAATTAACAATAAAATGATCCAAATGTTAGCTGCAAACTTTATTTTGGATGATAAAGTTATGTACAAGAAAGGTTGAAATCAGGTACTACTTTGGTACATGGATGCCTCTTAAGCCAAAAGAAGTCCATGAAAGAATCTGTGGTATGCATGCTAACCAACATCGAATGGCGAAACAAGTCCTGTAATCGGCCTACTATTGGTTGACTCTTAAAAAGGATTGTATTGACAATGCTCGAAAGTGCCACAAATGCCCAATCTATATGAAAAAATCCATGTCCCATCGACATCTCTACATGTTATGATAGCTCTATCTCTTTTTTCTATGTGCAGCATAGACATGATTAGATTGATTACCCCTAAGGCTTATGAACATTGTCATATTTAGGTCGCTATTGATTATTTCACCAAATATGTAGTGGCAGCTTCATATGCCAATGTCACTAAATCTATTATAGGCAAATTTGTGAAACAAGATATCATTTTGTAGATATGGCCTTCTCGAGCAGATTATTACTGATAATGAACATAACCTAAAAAAAATGATGCAAGTAGTCTGCTCTCAATTCAAGATTTAACATCAAAATTATGTCCTACACTGTTTGAAAATGAGTGAGGCTATTGAAGCAACCAACAAGAATATCAAGAAAATAGTTGAAAAGATGGCTGAGACCTATAAAAATTGGCATAACAAGTTGCATTTATCATTACATGCCTACCATATAGCAGTGCGAACATTCACGAGTGCTACCTTATTTTCTTTGGTCTACAACATGAAGGCCATCCTACCTATTGCAGTTGATATTCCTTTACTCAAAGGCATCATGGAATCACAACTTGAAGAGGTTGAATGGGTCAAAAATCGATATGAACAGCTCAAACTTATTGAGGAGAAAAAATGAAAGCCATCTATCAAGAGTAGATGTATCAAAAGTGCATGATAAGAATTTTCCAAAAAAGTCCATCCTTATCAATTCTAAGAAGGTGACTTAGTACTTAAACAAATTCTACCAATCCATAAAAATGCTCAAGGAAAATGAACACTAAATTTGAAGGGCTTATGCATTGTAAAGCACATATTTTCCAAAACAGCCTTGACTTAACCGAGATAAATAGCAATGACTTACCCAATCCTGTGAATTCTGATTCTGTCAAAAAATACTACGCCTGAAAGGATTCTAGGATGAAAATTGAAAGGCCATCCTATCCTCTTTCTGTTTTTGCTACTTCAAGAAAAAAAAATAAAACAACAAACATAAAAACAAGAAAAAGAAAGAACCAACTCAAATAACTAGACTCTCCTTTACCCAAACCAAATCAAACCCAGACCATCACTAGCCTAGACCAGAACCAACTTACCCTACACTTACCAAAACACCAAATCATAACCTAACTCACCTATTTTATGCCTACCTACTCTATCGAATCTTATCCTTACTTACACTTGAAAAATGGAAGCTACCTAACCTTAAGGCCTCTATCCCATCATGGGGCAATCTGAAGAATTTTGTTGTGAGTTTGTAACAACAAAAGGATTAATTATTTTAGAATGGTTTTTGTAGACACTTAGTGGAAGACTCATGTCACTGGCACCATGAGCTAAGCAGTCGATAAACCGTTCTTAACTTTTTATATCCTAAAATCTTTCATGATCCTATAATTTATCATAATCTATACCTTTCTTCTTTTAAATGAAATACAATCACTTGATTTCTTACGAGGTCCTTTTGTAACTCTTGCATCATATGTTGCATATTGTTTGTCATTTAATTGATAATGCTTGATAAATGAATAAAACTGATAATAGGATTTCCTAGCATTACTTTAAAAGATGGAACTTTGTAAAGAATTTAGTTTCATATCTAAAGGTCAAAATGAACCTTGGGGCCAAATGGTCTTTCCTTTTGACCCCACATCCTAAAAATGTGCTCAAAACCTCTTCCCAATAAGGCTAAGCCAAAAGGTAAGGGGCTAAAGTCCATTTCAAATTGTCATCTTGACAATCAAAGTTCAAAACATTCCACCCAGTCCAACAAAGTCACCCATTGAATCATAATAGGCAAAAAAGAATCTTCCATACTCACAAACTCAATGCAACAAAAGTCCCCAAACATGAGCCATTTAAGCTTAGGTCCATCCTTTCACAATCACGTACCACTTATACCTCCTAAAAATGACTTTAACATGCAAAGCCTCTAGAAATCTAAAGCGAGATTAATAAACCCTTAGGCAAGAAGCCACCCTATCAAAATCATAGAAGATCAGAAGATCGAAAAGGCTAAAAAAACTAATTGCTGGATTGGATTTTTAAAAGATCACTTTTGCATCATTTGAGCATGCATTTGCATCTTTATGCATAATTTATACAATAACTAACATTCTTCCAGTATGAACTCCTACTCTCAAAAAGTCAAAACTAAGCAAAACTTTAGGTACATATTATGTTTTCAAAAAGCCTTGAAAAGTTCTAGGTAAAAATCCCTCATCTTATGAGTGTGCAAATTGAAAAGGCCATTCAAGAAAGGTACCTAAACTCGTATCTTTTCATTTGTCAAAGAGCAAGACACCTTCTTTTTCTTTTTAGTCCTCAAAAAGTAGGATACCTTCTTTTTCTTTTTAGTCTTCAAAGAGCAGGATGCATTCCTTTTCTTTTTAGTCCTCAAAGAGTAGGATTTTTTTTTCTTATTTAGTTTTTAAAGAGCAGGATGCCTTATTTTACTTTTTAGTCCTCAAAGTGCAGGATAACTTTTTTTTTCTTTTTAGTCCTAAAAGAGCAGGACACTTTTTTTTCTTTTAGTCTTCAAACAGTAGGACACTTTTTCTTTAGTCCTTAAAGAACAAGTTGCCTTTTTTTCTAGTCCTAAAAAAATAGGATGCTTCTTTTTTTTTGTTTTCACTCTTCAAAGGGCAAGATGCTTACTTACCTCAATCCTCAAAGAATAAAACACTTGCCTACCTCAATCTTTAAAGAGTAAGACAGTTATCTACCTTAATCTTCAAAGAGCAGGACATTTACCTATCTCAGTTCTCAAAGTGTAGGATGCCTACTTACCTTAATCCTCAAATAGCAAGATACCTACCTACCTCAGTCCTGAAGTGCACTCTAGCTAGTGCCTGTTTGGAGGGCTAAATCCATGAAATTGTAAACCTAGTAGGAAGGTCAAACCCTTCAAAATCCATTAAAATTCGCTTATCAATTGGGACTATTGCTAATAATACTTCACCTATCTCAAGATAATACTAACTAGATCATCTATTTTTCAGCAGGTACATAAAATCATTATCTTCCCCAAACAAAATGGTGTCTGTTTATCTTTACCTTGCTCCTAATACTTAGCAACAACTAAAGAGAGGCGTCTATAGATATTTATTTTTTCGACCAATTTTTGGCATCTCGAGATATAATAAAAAGATAATAGAATAAAAATAAAAATAAAAATAAAAATAAAAATGGGGATGACTGTCGAGTGCTGTGTTGTCAGCATTATTATAACGCTAAGCAAAAATTTTTTTGGGAAGTTCTAAAATGCCTGTGGGTTATATTAAAGAAAAATAAAAAAATGACGCATCAAAGGTCACTATTTGGGGTGTCACTAAAGTTATTCAGATGAGCACATGTTAGTTTTCCACTATTTGTGACCAAAGGGAGGTATTCAAAGAGCCAAGTATGTGTAAGTCACATTGGCGTATAATTATTGTTATGAAGCTTTCATGTCAGTAAAAATTCAAATTTTCATATGTAGTATTAATACAAGAGAGTTTAATATCGATACCTAAGATGTGGTTTCAATACTTACTATGTTTACCTTGATATAGGCCTTGGCAATAGCTAAAGTTATAATTTTTGGCAAAATGTATTGATACTGAGCCAAGAGTATCCATACAAAGCCTTGGAGTATGATATATACCTCTAAGTCTCGATATTATAAATAATGTTTTACTTTCAGAATCAATACACACCTCATTGTATCAATACTTATGGGTAAAAATTACTTTATGTATTAATACAAAGTGTTTTGAATCAATACACTAAGGCATTTTTCCCAATCAAGCCATCTTTTAGTATTTAAAAATCTAATTTAGACATGTTTTTTGCGCCAAAAATCATCATAATTTATACTAGGCCTCATCTATGGGCTTGTGATTGGACTTAAACAAAATTTTAAATCCCAAATAACTAATGACAAGGACTTTCTCCTGAAATATACAGTTTGTTAAAGGGCATACTTAGCTTTTCTCTAGTTGCAGGCTATTACAGCCTTTCTGCACCACTACTTTGCATGGTAGAACCAATGGAAATAAGAGTAGCTGAGCATAGTACTTGGAGTTCTCCCTTAGTACATGAATGAAGGATCAAAAATGCCTTTGCCTTGTCTCTAAAAAGCATTGGCTAAACTTTAAATAAAAAAAAGGGCTAAAGTAGGCTTAGTAAGAGGAAATAATCAATCATTTTTCAATAATTTCAAAAAACCTCCAACAACCTCTAGCCCCAAAAACACTCTCAAAAACACTATTCCATTGCCTTACACCCTTAACCTTTTGTCCATTCCTATAGCTCTTTAAAATCACCATAAAAAATATTTCCATAACCATCTATTCCATTTATCTTTCCTTTTAAAACTTCCATCCACCAATACCCTACCAAAAAACTCTTTTTCTTTTCCATCATTTTCTTGCACATCAACATTAAAAAAAGAAAACAAAAGTGAGTCTAAAGTTGCTGCTTAGAAAAAAGGATAAAGCTTGAGGCTTTGGGTATATTTTCTCATATAACTTTATTTCTTTGCTCTTTTCTAACATTTGCATCATTTTGATGAATTATTTATGCTGCCATGACCATCCTACGATTTCCATGTGTTATTATTGCCTTGGTTGTGGTAGTTTTAGGATTTTGATGTTCTTTTGATACCTTGATATTGCATGGTAGGCCAAACATCTTCTCTTTCATTCTGTAATCAAAGTAATCCCTTATTTATGCATTTTCTATAATGTTTCACATATTTTCACATGCTTAACACATATGTGAATGTTCTTCCTAACATGTATTTTCTTACATTTTAAGGAGTCTTATGGCACAAAAATACTATCTTGAAAATTCCAGCATTTTTTTTTTGCTTAAATATGTTCATGTCATCTTCTATAACATGAGTTTTAATGCCATTCATGAGTTTTTATTTCCATGCATCATGTTTATCACCTTCTTGCATTCTTGTCATCTTTTCCATGTCAAAATATCATCTTTATGTGTTTGCATGTGTTTTCCATGTTCATCTTTGTGTATGTTCTATTTTGTTCATGACATCTTTGTCAAAATGCTTGCTTGTTTGCTAAAAAAAAAAATCTGATTTTTAAAAAATCCCCAAGTTAGGTTTATGCTACCTTTAATAGATAGAGAACAACATGTATTTAATGTTCTCATAAAATTGGTTTTCCAATCTAGGGACAAATTAAACATTTTAAACGTGGATTCATGGTAAAATAAGTTCAAAGATGTTATTTTTTCAAACAAAAATGCCCCTTTTAGTTGATAAAGAATATATCTTAAGCCTTGATCTTGAGTTTAACACCTTCATGGTGACATGGTCAATAGGTTATTTCATCGTCCCAAACAACTCTGAGATTATGGAATGAACTCATGATACCTGTGTCATTTTCTTCCCTATATAGTGGACATTCAGACGTTTATAACTCAAATTTGACCCCAAAAAACCTGAAAAAATCAAATAGTACCCTATTTTTTCTTAGGTAGCACAGTTGTCCTAGTTTGAAAAATTATTTTCAAACTATAAATGATTTTTCCAAAATTTTTTAATATTTTTCTCTTAAAGGGCATCAAAGTACATTTCTAATGGTTTTTGTTTGCCCTTAGATCATTTCGGATGAAGAAATTATGATTTTTTGAACCTCTACTATCTGAAACCTCTAGAATTAGCTTGTTATTTTTTTTGGGATGTTTAGCTGATCAGATATTTTTTATATCATTTAAATATTTTTCCTAAAAAGCACACAAAATTTTCTTTCCAGAAAGGTATTATTTATGATTTACTAATTCTAAATGAGCCCAAAATGATTTTTCAAAGTCTATCATGCCCTTTCCTTTACACATGCTGCCATTATTGAAACAAGCCTAAACCTAAAAATTAATTCCGCTTAGAAGGTAATTTTAAAAAATTTTTAAGATAATTTTATATTAGTCCTCATCGAGTTTCCTTTCCAATAGTACCTCGCTTTCCCCCTGAAGCATTCAAATAAACCCAAAATAAATTTGGGAAAGGAGATGATGTGATGTTTCCCTTATTTTAACCCAGTTTTCAAAACGCCTTTATAGAGACATTCAAACGTCTTGAAATACATCTGATTGGTTCCCCTACAACATAAACCTTTTAGGCTTAGATCAAGGCTTAAGACAAAAGTATATTTTATACAAATCTTCAATTTCCTTATTTCAAAATACCTTTTTTTTAATATCTTTTCCTTTCAAAACGTAAAAAGTTTTCATCTTCGAGGATACTCTAACCCCATTACCCTGAGGGGATACTCCAACCCTACTACTCTGAGGGGATACTCCAACCTTATTTTCCATTGAAAATTTAAATTTTCTCTTGCAAATTTTTCAAGAATCCTAATTATTTTCTTAATCATCAATAATTTTCATTTTTGGGGATACTTGAACCCCACAACATTGACGGGTTACTCTAGTCATTTTCCATCAAAAACTCAAAATTTTCTCTTTAAGATATATTCAAAATTCTTAATTATTTTCTTAAAATATCAAAATCTTTATCTTTGATGATACTTTAACCCACATCTCTGAGGGGATACTCCAACCCTAATTTTACCTCAAAGTCTAAAAGTTTTCTTTCTTTAGGATATATGGATTGTTTCAATTAAAACCCTTTTTTTGTCCCTTAAATTGCCACTGAATCTAAACCAATCTCTAAATTGTCATCTCGATTAGAGATAATTATGAGATACATTTTGATTGTCCCTCACTTTTATGTACTTTTGTTTGTGAAATTATTATGATCTTTTTCATCTTACTAAAACATTTCCTTTTTGTTATGACTATCATGCATTTATATTTAAAATTTGTTTTCAAAAAATTTTACAAGGCAATGTTTCGTGTTGGTATTTCTCCAATGCTTAATATGGAATATCCAAATTTTTAAAATTTAATTCAAAAATTATTTTCATAAAAAATCCCTTTGCTCCTCATACCTCTGCAACGTATAAACAATATAAAAGTTTCTATCAAAATCTAGATTTATAATTTCCATAAAGGTTCATGTATTAAAGGGGATTATATCTAAATAATCACCAAATGGAACCAGTTAAACCAAATCTGAAGCAAAATATAGTTAATAGGTATAGATTTCAAGCATTGTAGGGGTGCTAATCCTTCCCTATGCTAACCAACTCCTAAACCCAACCAATAAATCTCTGGACCTTGTAGACCTTGAAATCAAAGTTTTGAGTTTCATAACTCATGATATTATTTTCAATAAGCATTTGATCATGCTTAGCCGGAAATGATCGGTTGTGACTTTAAATTTATGGGTACTTCATGATAACTTTACAAGACTAATTGGATAAGCGATTCATTCAATAGTCTCTATTCCCTCCATATTATCATGCCTAATCCAAATCCCAGCCAAGGCCTAACTCAAAGGCTCCGACCAAACACCATATATCTTTTAAGTCATGTGCACCCACTTCGAATCGTCTAGAGAAAAAATGAAAAAGGGTGCATGATGATATTTTGGTGACTTCACTAGGATAAGATATAGAGAGTTAACCCTACGAGTACCTTTATCTTGCTAAATTCTTGGCTTTTTCAAATTTTCATCATTATTTGTTTATAATCCCCTTCTTACCTTTCATGAGTTTTTTTCTCTATAATCACCAAGAACTATTTTGTTTGTGAATAAATGTCAACTCTAATAGGTATGGTAATATTGGAGTAAAATAAAAGGTTTGGTGGTTTCTCTGATGCACTGTGCACCTACATGTGCATTAGATTTCTACCAAACACCATGGTGAGGTTATAGTCCTAATTATTAGGAGGAAATGAGCTATCCACCCTTATGAGTATCCTTCTGTATAGGTGTGGCAAGACCTTCTGAGGTGTAAATTACTAATATCTCTTGTGAGTACCCATCTGCATTTGCATAGAGAAATGCATCCATTTAATCGAACCTATTCTACCAAATCCATAATGGGCCTAGGATCGGGGTGCCTCTATTGTTTATTAAATGAATGAGCAATTCAAATGCCAATCTGGGTGTCCACCTAACCTATATCATAAACCCTATAAGTAAACTATGTCAAATCATACCAAAGTGCTCTAAAATAACCTAAAAAATACGGTCACTAAAAGAAACACTTCTTACCTTCACTCCTATATGCCATGTTATGCAAGCGATAATAGACACTATTGCATGCATTTGTTATATTATCTCATAATCATTTTGAAGGTATATTGTTATGTTCTATGGCTAACACCTTTTAATAAGTGGTGACAAATGAATGCCACCAACAATGCCCCATACAATCATAAAAAAATCATATTTGACCAAAATAAGTGGGTATACTGTTCAGATAACTATTTAACATGTGCTTGTCATATGTGGTAATGAATAAACATCTTTATTTGATTGGTCACTCTTGTCCTTATGAGGTATCATGTCATTTTGGTACAGATAATTTTAGCCCAGGCACACCATTATGCTGTCTGTTTGTTATTGATTGTCATGTTCACCTCAAGGCACCATGCCATTTATTGTTGAGGCAATCTCAATGATGTATTTTTGTTGCTATTTTTTATATATGCCCTTATTTTATGACTATTATTTCGTGCGATCACTAACTTGATTACTTTTTATTTTTTTGTTTGATGCATGCATCATTTCACCATAATCATCATTTTATGGAAGAATTGGCAAGTGGTACAATGTCCATAAAGGGGTGTCTATCACAGAACAATAGTCCACTTCAGATTTGATGCCTTTTGAGGAAGTCTGAGCATGGTTAAACTATTGGTAGTGTGAAGATGGGGATGTTCTCAAACCCGAGTATGGTTGAACAATGCATGGAAAGGTCGAGATAAGGTATTGTCAAAATGATTTGCGAGATCTAAAGCATATATGAACCAGTTGAGATAATACTAAGAGGGAATTATTCATGAAAAGATATGAAGACATAACCCTTTTACTCTAGGTCCATTTGGATGTTGGTCTATTAGAAGCAGTATCTTAGTTTTGGAACCTAGCATATCAAGGTTTCACTTTCAATCATGAAGATTTGGTCCCCATAGTTGATGAATATACTGTGTTATACAATATTAAGAGGGCCAAGACTAATAGAATATATTGTAAGGCTTTGCACCTTTCAACTTTCGAGAAAAGACTAGCTTAAATTCATGAGGCAATAAAGTCCTAGATAAAAGATCATATTAAGAGAAAGGGGAACAGTGAGTGTATTTCATAGGTCAATTTGAAAGAAGTAATGATGAGTACCATTGATATTCGAAAAGTTCATGATATCTATGCTCTAACAATATATGGTCTAGTTATATTTCAAAACATTAAGCTATATTAAAGCTACAGTAGCAGATTTCTTTTACCAATTGTGCTACAACATCAATCTTCAATCTTGCATAGGCCATCATTGCTGAAACTATTCGAGCTCTTAACTTCTTTAAAAAGATGGGTCCAGGTCGCTTCATTGGATCGTGCCACTTTTCCATATTTGGCTTATTAGTCACTTTTGTCTCAAAGAAAAGAGGATGACATGCAACTTCGTATCAACTTTAGCCCTATATCCAAGGTCTTTGAAAAGGAATGTCCGCAAGACAAGTGTAAAGGACAGTAGATCTAGAAATTTTGAAACCTTATTAGAAAGGAGGCAACATGGAAGCCTTTTGGTTTTCACCATAAATAATCACATATCGATGCAGAGATTATAGTTGTGTGCTACTTATAGATTATGGAGAAGCACTAGTTATGCACTTGTCCTAGTCTTACAATAATTTTAGTGTCCATAATTTATTACCTTTGTCCAAGACATGAGTAGTAGGATTTCAGTTATGGTAAGCCTAACTACAAGTCGAAAATTTATCTAGTTTTGCATGCTTGGAGACAAACCTATTGTACACAAAGGTATTGAAGATGGAGTAGTATGACCCCATAATATGAAGAGTAAAGGATATGTTGCATCAATGATGCCTTGCCCTTATCTGGTGTTGGAACATCACAAATACCAGTTGATGAATTTTTTTCTAAGATTGAATTGCTTAATCGAGGGTTTAAATAAGAAAAAGCAACTTTCGCTAAGGAAATCACTCACTTAAAGGAAGAGATGGACCTCTACCTCTCGAATGGTGAGATAAAATAGGTTGTCAAAGAGAAAAACCACTTCAAAGAGGATCTTAAGAGTTTAAGGAAAAACTATATGGCCCTTAGAAAAGAAAACAAGTCTCGACACCTCAGTAAGTCATCAGTTGAGTGAAAGGCAGAAACTGCTACCCTCAAGAAGGAACTACATCAGTATAAAGAAGAAGTCAGGTCAATAGGGAAAAGCTTGTTAAAACCTATGCCCTTACATTAACTTACCAAAGGAAGAATGGATGGCTAAAAGCTTGAGTCTAAAAGTTGAGAGTAAATCATATTGAGAATGAAACTTTAACACTCAGAATTCAAGATTAAAAACATTCATTTCAAGCTTGCTAAGGCGAAGTCAATGAATTAGTGAGAGCTTCCAAATAATGAGAGCAAGAATGGCTCTAAGTGGTCGATCATGCATGCCAAAATTATCAAGACCACCACTATCATCTCATTGAGTAGATTTTGGTAGCCAGTTAGAGGCTGAGAACATGACGGATGTAGCCCGATCCTTGACATGTGACATCTTGCCCATTAGAGTCCACGAACAAGAATTATTGTAGTTATGAAATATTTGATGAAGCAATGCAACCATGTCAAGCATTTTTCAATGTAATCGGGTGTAATATGGATATTTTGTTGCTTTAATGAATGTTGCTATTGATAAAGCTACCCTCTAAGTTGGATTGTCCCACATGCATTTGCATGGTTAATCTGATTCGTTTACTACTTTATGCATTCATGTTAATTGTCGTCTAATTATGTGCTCATCTTTATCTCATCGAACATACACATGACACATAATAAAGTCTAATCCATTAATAGTCTAAAGTGAGGGTGCTTTAAAACACATAATCTATAGTTCGACATCGGTATAACACTCATAATTGTCAGAAAGCATTAAAGAATGATCACCAAGCTTGCATTAAGTGACTTGAACTTATGTATAGGGAGTCACAAGAGTAGTCCATAAGAATAAAGAACTCTAAGCTTAGATTGTAGAATTAACTAAGCTATTGTCTAAGGTTTTGAAAGAAAAAGGGCAAACGAGCACTATCGATGTAAGAAAAAAAATAGCCAATCCTGAAAGCAACTTGAATAGTAGTACTAAAGCCACCAACGCTCAAAAAAGGGCATTGCATGGATAACAACCTCTAGTAGTAAATATCCCATCTATTCAACCATTCATTTACATCTAGTTTAAGGGTTTTAAGGTGTTGGCTCTTCATCGATAAATGGAATAAAGAAAAGCAAAAAAGCCCTCAAAAAATAATGAAGGCTTAAGCATGTACCAATCATTGGAAAAACACCTTCGAGTTGTTGAAAAAAATGATAAATTTGTAGTTGTAGACAAAATTTTTGGGATTGGTTTTCAGTCTCATTATCTTACCAAAAGTTAAAGTGTCAAATTTTAAATAGTATAATAGGACTATAGACTTAACGGCACACTTTTGCATGTACTATTATAAGGTGGCTAATTACGAGGAAAACGAAAAGTTATTGATTCAGTACTTCTAAGATAGTTTAACTAGGGCAGCTATCCGATGGCATATAATCCTATAAGAATTCAAACATGGGCAAATTTGGCACGCACCTTCCTCAAACAATATAAGCACGTGTCCGATTAGGCCCTAAATCGTCTTTCCCTTATGAACATGGAAAAAAAGCCTCTGAGAGCTTTAGTAGAATGCTCAGAGGTGGAAAAAGGAAACAGCTCAAATTCACCCTCCTTTGATCGAGAAAGAGATGACATCACTTTTATCGATACATTTTAAGCTCCCTACTATGAAAGATTAGGGGGAAATGCCATGAAAAATTTTATCGATATGGTCATATTAGGTGAAATGATTGATAAAGCTATAAAAATGGCAATATATCCATTGGAGAATCATCTAGGTCATTTAAGAAGTCAATAACTAAGGGTAAAAAGAAAAAGGTGAATATTGCTAGCGACAATCATGCCAGGTTTAATCGAAATCCGTATTCGGTGTAGGGTATGTACTTCTCAGACATGTTACATCTAGGTTTTACCCTTACTCATTGATGCCACAACTAGTCTATTATGATAAGATTGTTCTGACAATGAGGTTCATGTTCAATCCTATTCCAAACAGAGCCTAAAATGTAGAATCCCACAATACAAATAATGCAAAAGCTCCAAATAATCAACAAACACCCAGAGAAAAAGAATATTTCGAGCCACTTCCTTACTCCTAGAGATTTACTTTCGTCTATTGGCAGATCAAGTAGTGGCCCTAGTATTCATGAACCAATATCACCTCCATACCCTAAATGGTATAATAAAAATACCTATTGTGAGTACCATGCAAGGGTGTAAGGCCATTCTATTAAGAATTGCACCTTATTTAAGAGAAAAGTATAAGGTCTACTAAAAATGGTTACGATTAAGGTCAAACAAGGGCCTGGTTAACCATGTAGAGCCAAAAATGAATATAATGATTAAAGGGAAAAGATATTAGGTCAAAAAAGCTTTAAAAAAGTCAAAACCCTGATGAACAAGGTCTGGTAAGCTTTTGTTAAAGTTAAAATAGTGTCAGAGGTTGAAAACCAAAGCAAAGGAACCACTAAGCCATCCTACTGCCACTATGGTTAGGAGCATATTCTACAACACTACCCACTTTTCTAGATATAGTCCAAGAGATGATAGACCGATCCAAAATTGAGTTCTATGACGAGCTTGAAGAGTATATATCTCCATCTATTAATGCTATAGATGAAGAAAAACCTACCATCGATCGGGTCTCGAGTTGTTTCTCTCTCATGATTATGGAAAAAAGAGCTGATGGAAGCTTCAAATAATATGCTTTGAGGTAGATAGAAGAAGCTGCCTAGATTCACCGCTTGCTAATGGAGAAATAAATGATTGTCAGATTTATCGACATATTACAAATGCCTTGTTATGAAAAGAGTGAAGAGAACCCAAAGAGCTTTACAGATGTAGTCATGTTGTATGGAATGATCGATGGAACAATGAAGAAAGGCTCAAGCAAGGGAAATATTTTTAAAGGAAAAAGAAAAGTTAAAGTCAAATAACAACTAAAATCCAATACTAGAGCTAGTAGATCTTAAACTCATATTGAATTAAATGCAAAATAAGTGGCTATTAAAGAAAACAATGAGGTTATAGAAAACATAAATGAGGTCAGAACGCTAATGAATTTGGTCTGGCAAATCTTGGTATAAACCAAACTGGTTAATGGGGTCGATAGGACAGAAAAGAAAGCCGATGATTTTTATGACTTCCATACCATCCATGGCCATACTTTTCAAACATGTAATGAGTTTCGTGCTATTGTTCAAAGGATGATGAACTAGGGTCGCATCAAATTCTATGATAAAAGGCAAGCCTCACATGCTGAGTCTACAAATGCAACACTATCTATCAACATTGTGGAAAAAGAAGAAAGCAACCTTTTTATGGGTTTGAAAAGCCATTGGTCTTGTTTAACAATTGATTAAGAGTCAAAGCTACCCTTATTTAGCTCACGATGATCATTAAACTTTCATCTCTTTTCTCTTATAAGGATTATAAGAAAGGTGCCTTGAAAATATCAAAACAAAATTTTAATTAGCGGAGAGTCTAGTCAGCAAGCAATAAACGTTGACCCTTTAGAGGTAAGCCATGTAACTTAAAGTGGCAAATGCTATGCCCTAAATACATTAAGAGGTGAAATTCAGTAAAAGAATACTACTTCTATTTCTCAAGCATTAAAGTCCATAACAAAAAACTTAATCCTAATAGCTATGAAAGAGCTAGCGAGTGAGATAAAAGCTACAAAATCCTTTAAGTTCATCAAACATAGCAAATTCAACATTGTAGATCAGTTAAACAAGTAGCCTGCTAAAATATCAGTGTTGTCACTTTTGTTGAATTCTGAAGCACATATAAATGGTCTCCTCAAGGTCCTAAATGAGGCATACATCCTTCCAGACATCCCGATAAGCCAGTTGGATCACCTAGTAAATAATATCATTATCGAGAACTATATATCTTTCAGCGATGATGAAATCCCATATAGAGGAAGAGGAAACTATAAAGCTCTCCACATCACCATGCACAGTAGAGGTAGCATATTGCCCGAAGTGCTCATTGATAATAGGTCAACTCTTTCATGCTTGAACAAGCTCCTTATTAATGCGTCTTATGTCCAAAATAGTCATACAGTGGTGCAAGCATTTGATGGAACTTGTAGAATATTGTGAGAAACATCATCATTCCACTCTAACTTAGCCCATGCATTTATGAAGTAGACTTTTATGTGATTAATATTGCTCTATCCTATAATTGCATATTGGGAAGGCCTTTGATTCACTCTGCCAGAGTAGTGCCATTATCGTTACATTAACAATTGAAATTCATCATTAAAAAAAACTTATCAGTATTAGAGGAGATGAAAATATCATTGCTGCAACCTCAATCGATGCCTTTTATACTGAACTAGATGTTGATGTCCAGAATCTTCATTTCAATCCTTTGGGTTTGTCAATGCCACTTTTGTCAAGGAGGGGTTGCCAATGCTTAGGCCTTACCTATCAAAGAGTATTCACATGGTTCTAAAGTTAATTGTTGGCAAAAGTGCTAGGCTAGAAAAGGACTTGAAAAACACTTCCAAGGGATTACCAAGCCTTGAAAGTTATCAACCACATTGACAAAAACTGGTTAGGATTCAAGCCCATTACAAAAAAGAAAAGAAAACAAGCTTGAAAAAATTAGGAAAAAAAATGGCTTATTTGTTGAGAAATGACGCGTGATATGAACTAATGATATTTCCACTACTTCGAGAAAGTTTTCATCCAAGGGGACATTTTAATATTGGCTCTTTTAATGTTACGCTCATGTTGAACAAGGAATTTGGGGATCTCTCTATCAGTCTAGTTGATGAGCCAAAGCCATCAACGACGGATCGAAAGACAAGTCTATGCCCTCTAGGATTTGTTCCAACTATTTTGATTGAAATTGAGATTCTTGTACTATTCGAGTTTGTTTCAAAGTAATGCTATAAACTAAACCTACATGCTTTCACCTAAAAGCATTATAAAATCCTTTGTATGGGCATCCTTTTTATTAAATATATCAATAAAAATGACTAAGCATTATGCATTTCATCTTTTACGCACATTTTTATAGTTCTTGCCAACTTTTAGGGATTTCTCTACATATTTTTCCTCCTATATATTCTTTTTCCATATTTTCAGGTGCCTTGATGAAGGTGAGCTGAATATTCATATTGAAACTTTGGATAATGATTTTGAGCAACCAATTTACACCAATAAGGTTGAGTCTGAAAAAGACTCTGAAGAAAACCCTATACCTCTAAACTTGTTGAGGCTAACTAAACAAGAAAAAAAACATATATTACCTCATGAATAATACATTGAACCATAAACCTTGGAATAAAAGAAGACCAAAAAAAGTCAAAATTGGAACCTTAATAAGCCCATCAACCTAAATCAAACTAATAAGTCTCTTCCAAGAGTATCGAGATACGTTTATCTAGTCTTACCAAGACCAACATCATGGTCTATAAACTTCCCCTCACCTGAGTGTAAGCTCATACAATAAAAGTTTAGAAGGATGAAACCTGAAATGCTTCTAAAGATCAAAGATGAAATGAAAAAACAATTTAAGGTAGGATTTCTCAAGGTAGCCAAATACCATAATAAGGTAGCCAATATAGTCCCAGTCCTTAAAAAGAATGGTAAAGTATGAGTGTGTGTCTAGATTATAGGGACCTAAATTGAGCTAATCCAGAAGATAATTTCCCTTTACCCTATATTGACACCTTAGTAGAGAACACTACTAAAAATGCACTATTTTTCTTTCATAGATAAATTTCAGTTTACAACCAAATTAAAATAGCAGTTGAACACATGAAAAAGACCACCTTCAGACTATGTGGGGCACTTTTTGTGATAAAATAATGCCTTTCATGCTCAAAAATGCTAAGGCAACCTACCAAAGGGTGATGGTAATATTCTTCCATGATCTCATGCACAAAGAAATCCAAGTTTATGTGGATGATATGATAGCCAAATCACTAAAAGAGAGTGAACATGTGGCCAATTTGCGAAAACTTTGAAAATACCAACTCAAGTTAAACCTCATCAAACTATTAGGCTTCATTGTAAAAAAAAGAATTGCAGTCAATTCTGATAAGGTCAAGGCCATTCAAAACCTACCACCACCTTGAATTCAAAAAAAATAAGGGGTTTCCTGGGGAGGTTAAACTACATAGCTCAATTTATATCTTAGTTGACCAATAAGTGTAATCTAATTTTTTGGTTGCTTTGAAAATAAAATCATAGAGAATGGAATGAAGAATGCCAAGAAGCCTTTGATAAAGTCAAACATTACCTTTTAAACCCTTTAGTAATTATACCTCTAGTGCCAGGTCAACCTATCAGTTTTCATTTAATCGATGGTCTATGTGTTAGGTTAACATGACAAGTTGGGTAAGAAACAATAAGCTATCTACTACTTGAGCAAGATGTTCACAAAATATGAAAATAACTATTCAGTAGTAGAAAAGCTATGTTATGCTTTAGCTTAGACAGCCTAAAGGTTAAGGCAATATATGTTGTACCACATTATGTGGCTGATTGCCAAACTTGACCCTATCAAGTATTTATCCAAAGCTCTTACCTTGTCAAAGAGATCAGCTAAGTGACAAGACTTGCTTTCTAAGTACAACATCATGTATGTGAACTAGAGAACCATCAAGGGTAGTGCAATAGTAGATGTTTTGGCAAGCTGAACGACAAATGACTATCAACCTTTAGACTTTGGGTTTCCTAACAAAGACTTGATATGCATATCTAAGGCAGAGAACACTATTGACTATAGTTTATCTTGGAAAATGTACTTTGATAGAGTTTTGAATGCACTGGGGCATGCGATCAAGGTAATTCTTATCTCGTATAATGGAAATAACTACCCCTTCACTGCAAGACTAAACTTTGACTACACCAATAATATAACTAAATATAAGGCATGCATTATGGGACTCAAGCCATTAAAAAGGGTATTTAAACACTGCGAGTATTTGGAGATTCAACCCTAGTCATCTACCAATTGAAAGGACAATGGCAAACTTATAATGCTAAACTGATTCATTACAAGAGTCTAATCTTAGAACTTAGAAAAGAGTTTCATGATATTAGCTTTCTGCATTTACATCAAGAAGAAAACCAAATCATAAATGCCCTTACCACCTTGTCATCTATGTTTAAAATCAATCAAGAAGCAAACATTGCTTCTATTTAGATGAGCATTTAGACAACTCTTGCACATTGTCAAAATGTCAAAGAAGAGAAGAACAGTTGCCATGGTATCATGACATCTTTCAGTACATCAAGGATTAGTAATACCCTAAATATGCTATCGAAACTAACAAGAAAACCATCCAAAGAATATCTACAAGCTTCATTTTGGATGGAAGAGTTATATATAAAAAAGGTTTGAATTAGGTACTACTTTGATGAGTGGATGCTTTTGATGTTAAAAAAAATCTTGAAGAAGTCCATGAAAGAATTTAATGGTATGCATACTGATAGACAACGAATGACAAAACATGTCATGCAATTGGAATACAATTTGTTGACTCTTGAAAAGGATTGCATTGACTTTGCTCAAAAATGCCATAAATCCCATTGACATCTCTACATGTTATGATAGCTCTATGGCCTTTTTTTAAGTAGGATTAGGTAATACAAAACATGCTTGGGACAATATAGTGATGCCACATATTAGCTTTTTTCTACATGTTAAGGACAACGTGTTATGACAGCTCTGTGGCCTTTTTCTATGTCCCAAGGCTTCTAATGGGCATCGCTTCATTTTGGTCATTATTGATTATTTGATCATGTAGGTAGAGGTAGCTTTATATGCCAATGTCACTAAATTTATTGTATGTAAATTTGTAAAATGAGATATCATTTGTAGATATGGCCTTGAACAGATCATTATTGATAATGCATGCAACTTAAAAAATAAAATAATGCAAACAGTCTGCCCTTAATTCAAGATTCAACATCGAAATTTCATCCCATATCATTTGAAAATGAATAAAGTGGTTGAAACAGCCAATAAGAATATCAAGAAGATAGTTGAAAAGATGGCTAAGACCTATAAGGATTGGCATGATAAGTTACATTTTGCATTACATGCTTATTGCATAGCAGTTCCAATTTCTACATGTGCTACTCCATTCTTTTTGGTCTACAGCATGGAGACCGTCCTACCTATCAAGGTAAAAATCCCCTTACTCAGAATCCTATGGAATCACAACTTGAAGAAGCCAAATGGGTTAGGAATCAATATAAGCAGCTCAATCTTATTAAAGATAAAAGAATGAAAACCATTTGTCATGGGTAGATGTATCAAAAGTGCATAATAAAAGCCTATGATGAAAGGTCGATCATAATTAGTTATGAGAAAGTGACTTAGCATCCAAATAAATTCTCCCGATCTACTGCTCGAGGAAAATGAACCCTGAATTAGAACGGCCCATATGTGGTAAAATACTTATTTTCTAGAGAAACTCTGATCTTAATCAAAATGGATGGTAACGACTTACCCATTCCTTTGAATTTTGATTTAGTCAATAAATATTATGCTTAAAAGGATCTTAGGATAAAAACTCGAAAGTGTACCCTATCTTTCTTCTATTTTTGCTACTCTAAAAAAAGCAAAAAAATAAAACAATGAACTAAAAAAAAATCTCAGATAAAACCCAAGAGGGTGATCAAGAAAACAAATCAGCTTAAGTTGAAAAGCTAAGAAGATAGCTTAAGCAGCTAAACTCTCTTTTACCTAAACCAAATCAAGCCTAAACTATCACTAGCCTGGAACAGAACTAACTTCCCTAACTATCAATGTTCCATGTGCCCAGCCTTTAGAACTTCAAATGATTCGAAGGGCCAAAGCATGCTTGACTTAAAAATGTAATGATGTTTGACATGAAGGAGTAAAAGACCATCAGATGAATTGCTTATACACCTAGTCTAGGATGGCTACCAAGAAGCAGCCATAAACTTGGAGTCACTGTCGATCATTTTAAGTTAGGCATGACTGGACACCTATGGAAATAATACCAGAGATTTGTTGTTTTGGGTTCAGGAGTTGGTTATGTGTGTGGAAGAATTAGCACCCCCATGATGCCCGAAAATCAATACCATCTAACTATATCTTACTTGAATCTCAGTTTCCTTGGTTTCATTTTTATCATTCTTTAAATATAATTCCCTCTAATGCGAGAAATTTTATAAAGATATGAGCCTGAATTTTAGTGAAAATTTTATCACCTATGCATGTAGGAAGGTGAGAAACATGGGGGTTTTTGATGAAAATGATCTTCGGATGGGTTTCAAAAAAAATCAAATATTTCATGTTTGGCATTGGAGAGATACCGCATGAGATATCATTTTGTGATTTTGAAAATGATCTTTAAAGCATGAATGCTTGAGGTCCCTACAAAAGAAAATGTATTAGTAAAGTGGAAAAGAAAATAATAAATAAATCCACACAAAATTCATGAAAATGAAGGACGATCGAAATGTTTCTCGTAATTATCTTTGAGTATCAATGAATAACCAAGATGAGCATGTTAAGACTTAGCTAGATTTAGTGGAAATCTGAGGAGAAAAAAAGGTTTCGATGACTTGGGGATGTCCTAGGGAAAAAAGTTTAGATTTTTGAAGGAATATGGAGAATTAGGTTAGAATATCCCCTCAAAAGAGTAGGGTTGAAGTATCCCCAAAAGTGAAAATTTGATGTCATTTTAAGCTAAAGCGGGGTTGGAGTATCCTCTAGGAGAAGTGGGGTTGGAGTATCCCCGAAAATAAAAATTTGATGTCATTTTAAGGTAAAAATGGGATTGGAGTATCCTCTCAGAGTAGTGGGGTTAGAGTATCCCCGAAAATGAAAATTTGATGTCATTTGGAGGTAAAAGCAAGGTTAAAGTATCCCCTCAGAGCATTAGGGTTGGAGTGTCCTTGAAAATGAAAATTTGATGCCATTTGAGGTAAAAGCGGGGTTAGAGTATCTTTAGAGAAGTAGGGTTGGAGTATCCTCAAAAATAAAAATCTTCGACGTTAAAAATAATGGGTCATATTTTTAAAAATAAGGAATCTTTAAAAATTGAGGGCCAAAGATTTGGCTAAAATGTTCCTCTTTTTGTTTAGCCTTGGTCCAAGTCTAAAGGGCATAGGTTACGAGAAGGAGCCAAGTAGATCATGAGGCATTCGAGCCAAGTAGATCATGAGGCATTCGAATGCCTAAATAAAACGTTTCAAAAATCAGGTTAGGAATAGAGGATAACATCATGTTATTTCTCTTTCTAAATTTATTTTGAGCTTATTTAGAGGTCTCGGAGGGTAAACGAGGTACCATTGGAAAGGTAACTCAATGAAGATTAATGTAAAAATATTCCAAAAATCCTAGGAAATTACTTTCTAGGTGGAATTAATTTTTGAATTTCAACCTGTCTCGACATTGGTAGCATGTATAGGGTAAAGGCATGATGGACTTTGAAAATTCATTTCGGATTCATTCAGAATTGTTAAAATATGAATAATACCTTTCCAAAAAAGAATTTCATGAACGCCATGGGAAAATATACAAGGGATTCAAAAATGTTGTTTGCTAGGCTGAAAAAATCCAAATAATAAACTGCTCGCTGGATCTAAGTGTTCCAGACAGTGAAGATTTAAAAAAATTATAACTATTTCATCCGAGATGATCTGAAGGTAATCATTGGAAAGGTAATTTGAAACCCCTCAAGGGAAAAATACCAACACGTTCTAGATAAATCATTTTATTTTTTAATAAATTTTCAAGGCCAAGCCACTATGCTACCAAAACAAAATAAGGGAAGTGTTCGGTATTTTGGTTTTTCTTTGGGTTGAGCTTGGGCCATGGACATTTGAACATCTGTAACAAAGATGAGAGGTTGACATGGGTGTCACGAGTTCTTTCCACAATCTCAGATTAGTTTGGGATGATAGAATAACCCGTTAACCATGCCACTATAAGAGTGGTTGGCTAAGGACCAAGGGTTCACATTTTTTTAACTAAAAGACTTAATTTCATTTTTGAAAAACTAGTACTTTTACACTCATTCTTCCATGAATCTAGAACTGAATACTTGCTTTGCCCTAAGGTTGGAAAACCAACTTCATAAAAATCTTAAGCCTATGTTATTCTCCATGTATGGGAGATTGCATGTGCTTAACTTGGGGGATATTTTTGACATCAAGATTTCTAGCACTCAAGCATGCATCTCAACACAAGCAAAGTACGACAAAATGATGCAGACTATGAAGGACATATATTCACAAGCAAAGATGACATTTTTCATAGAAAAGATGACAAAAAATGCATAGATATGATAGATAGAGCATGAACATACTTAGGATGAACATGTTCAAAAAGAGTTTGCTTAAAAAGGCATTTTATTTCATGGAGCCTATCAAGCTTCTAGGAAAAGCATGAGCATACTTATATCATGTTAAGATGCATATTTAACTATGAGATAAAGACATGAATATAGAATGAACATGGCAAGAAGTACATGGATAGAGTCTATTACGTGATGAAAATGCAAAAGAGCATGCTTAGTTAACTAAACAGCATGAAGGCACCAAGAACATTAAGATCCTAAACTACCACAACCAAAGCCATAAAAAATGCATGGGAGTCTTAGGATGGCTATGAAAGCATAAAAATGGGTTTATTAAGATGATGTTAATGATAAAACAAAAATTGCAAAGATCAAGGTAGAGGGGATATACCAAAAAACTTAAACTTCCCTTTTTCTCAAAGTAGTGGATGTAGGCTTAATCTCTTCTTTGTCCTTGCTATTATTTAGCAAGAAAAGGATGAAACGAAGTAGCTTTTTGGTGGTATGGTTGATGGTGAGGCTTTTGAAAGATCAAAATGTATGGAAAGTTATGTTCTTGAAGGTTTTCCAGTAGTGGTTTGGGGTAGCTACGAGAGTAAAGTATGGAGGTCAATGAAACAGTATTTTTGGAAGTATTTATAGGGCTGAGGATGGTTGGAGAATTTTTAGCAATGCCTTTAGGATTTTTGGTGGGAGGCTTTTTTTTATAAGAAGTCTTTTTGTTGAGCTAGCCATGTCCCTATTTATCTTCATGCTCAGCCAATGACTTTAAGAGACAAACCAAAGGCATTGTTGGGTTTTCTTCTTTGAACAAGGAGACATCCAATTAAAATGCTCAATCTGCCCCCTATTGCTATTGATTCTGCCATGTAGGGTGGTGTGTTGAAAGATTGTTGCTGCCTGAAATCTAAAAAGCTTGGCTTGTCCTTCAATAGGTTATTATCTTCATGAAAGTGACCTTTGTCTTTTACAAATTGGGTTTTGAAACTTGTTTAATTAACTTGCTGTCCTAACATGCGGTAAACCTATGGAACTTTTCCATAAATCAAGGTGCATTAGTGTAGACACCCTATTTTGTTTAGGCCATTAATTGACTTTTTCTTGCTTTTAAAAATTAAATGGAATTGTTTTTGGTCTAGATTCTTTCGGATGATTTATAGATGATAGAAAGGTCCAATTAAGGTTTTGGTTTGTTTCCATGAGCTTAGTTTAATGTAATAAGGCATTTAAGTTTAGTTGTCCGATTTTAGAGGGAGAATCGAATTTGAAAAAAGGGACTCGAGTACCAAAAATTAGAGAATGTCAAAAGTTTGCTGGTATATGTCTTTTAAGGTGATGAAAGTGTTTATTGAGGTCATTTGGGTGAAAAGGAGATTTGTTTTAGGAGTCATAATCAAAAGTCAACTATGGGCAAAGTTTAACTATAAAATATCAATTTTTTATCTTAAGTTAGATTTTGAAATTAGAAGAGTTCTACAACTCAAATTTCAAAATTGATTATACCAAAATGGAATTGAATATGGACTTTAGGTCGAAAAGATTTAATCGAAACCAGTTCATGAAGAGACCTTAGGAATTTGGAGTGCCAGGATTTCCTCAAGGGTTAAATTCAAGACATCTGGGATAAGAAATTTTATATTTTTCTAGAGAAGGTCATTAGGTCACATTTTTACTACAAGACAGAACATTCAATTGCACTTTTATATAAACAAATCATGATCAACTGAATGGAATAAAAATTATACATAGATTAGTATAGAATTAAGCTTTGGCCAAATTTAACATGTGAAATAAGCTAATTTTATTCATCTATTCATTAATGGCACCAATTTATAATTTCCCCTAAAATTATTTAGGACATTAGTGATTAAAGTTTAAATCACCAACTTCAAGGCCTATAAATGGGGTGATTAGCAGCCATAATTTCACAACTTCTAAACACTTAGCAAACTTTAGAAAATCTAGAATAATTTTTTCTCACAAGCTTTTATCATCATTAGGAGGAAGATTTAACTTGAAATAGGAATAATGTCTAACATTTCTGTTTAATTTCATTTCAATTTCATGATTTTAATGATCAATTCATGCTTATTCATGCTTGTATGAGTTTTAGCCAAGCTTATTTCATGTTATCCAATGCTTGACCTGTTAAAAAAACAAAATAGTTTACATAATGGAATTTTAAAAGTTTTTAATTGGATCATTTTAAATCATGTTGTTATATACAATAAAGCCACAATAATCAATTACTTGAGTTGTAGATTTGAGAATGTCATCCAAGAATTCCTAGATCCATGTGAAAGCTTTAAGCAACTAGCCTTTTCTACTATCCTCTAATTCTCGAATGGTAGAATGTGTAGGCACTCTTTGTTTTGATCTACTCTAGATTTGTAAGGCTTAATTCTTCTTCAAGACTACCTTCTTGCCAATAGGTTCAAAATCATGAGATGTTATGATTAGATACACTAGGAGTGGCGTAAATGGTCTAACCTAAAATCCTAAGCATATGCCTTTTATTTATATCAAGTAACTAGATAGCTTTAATTTTAATTTTTAATGAAAATAACTATTTCACTACCTCTATAAAACCCTAATATGTGGTGGCCAACCCTAAATAGGAGTTCACCAAGTTTTTAGCCAAACCCAACATATATATTTCTATCCCTATTTATTTTATGGAGTTTAGCCCATTTAATCTAAATACTAGTTAATTCTGATTAAATTGTTAATTTTATTTAGCTTAATAATTTTTCATAAATCCAAATTTAATTCGAAATAAAATCATAACAATTTTATTCAAATAGAATAATTACGTACTAATTATCAAATCAAAATTAACTATAGTAAAATAATTAATTTAATTGCAAATTAAAAATAAGTAAATAAAATAATTTTGTAATTTATTTAGAATATTATTTACATTTAATTTATAAATAAATATTTAAACAAGACCTAATTGATATTAAATTAATTATATAAATAATTAATTTCTTATATCTATTTAATTTAAATTAATTCCTATATTTATCAGAGGATAAATATAATTAATTAATTTAAATTACTAATTCTTGTCTAAATTAGTATTTAATCAAACTAAATATATATTCTAAATAAATAACACAAATTATCTTTTATTTATTTATTGAAGCAAACGCCTACTCCCAGTAAAAGGAGTATATTTGGTGCATCACTTCTCCATATTAAGAATTATCCAACTTTGGGTTTCTCGATCTATAACCATCCATTAAGGAATTATATTAAGCTAGTGGAGGGAACAATTGGAAATATATAATTAAGCTTTAATAATCTATCAATTAATTATTCTACACCGAATAATTAATCACATAATTATTAATTTTAGAGTCATACCACTAAAGACCTGAGACGGCACTTCTAATTATATACTGCATTATATAAGCTTTATAAATAGCCTTTTAGGCCAATAACCTTATCATATGTGCAATACCCCTAGATGATATCTGTGATCAACTTAAGGTTGAAAGCCCATTTTACTTACTTGATCACCTTGTCCTAAAGTTCCATTATACTCTATGTGAAAATGATTACTCACCATATGTGAAAATTTTATCATTTAACATACAAATTACTGAGGCCTCATCCATTTTCACTATCCCATATAATGCCTTTTAAGAGGATGACTTTAGACACCTATTTTTGTTAGGGTCTCTTCCCTGATAGTCTTAAATATCTGAGATTAAGAACCGACTAGCCACTAGAGGTAGACCTCAGCCAGTTTGTTTTACATTTTTGTAACTTATTCTACTACGTGTAGATGGCGTATATGCATGTGATAGAAAAAGTGCCATTTGAAGATTGATTTCAGATAAAAATGACTAATATTGAAGAGAAAGATCAGTTTTTAAATATTCTCTTATCAAATTTTAAAAATTATTTTTGCAGATAATATCATGGTCAAATTTTCCATTCTTAGGCATTTTTTAAGATTTTTCGTAAAACTTGAAAAGTTGACCGTAATATATTTTTATCGGCAACTGTGTAGTACTTATGCCAATACACATTCTGAAAAATAAAAGATTATATATTGGCATTTTATACCACAAGATGTCAAGTTGTCAATTTTGCTAATTATTTTTGAATTTCTTACAATATTGTGAGTATTATGCCTGTCAATTTTTTCAGTAAAGACTTGCTCAGGACTTTGGATTTTCATCTTTACCATTAATAAATTAACATTTTAGATAATATGTTGTTTTTAACTCATTTTATATAAGTTTCAAATTTTTTTAAAATTTTTCTCATTTTCAAAATAAGCGCTTTCCTTTATCTGTAAAATTTTTGGTAAAATTTTCTCAAGTTTTGAACTTCCAAATTTTTTAAATTACCATAAAATCAATTTTAAAAAAATCCCTATCCATTTTATGGATTTTTCTTGTTTCCAAGTTATAGACTTTTATGCTTCCTAAATTTTTTTGGTTACATTTTTTTCAAGTTTATAATTTTTAAAATTCTTCAAATATTTTTATTAAATACATATTAACTCAGTTTTTGAAATTTCAATTTATTTTCTAAGTTTTGCATTTTTTTTAAATGTTAATTTCTTTAAATAAGGATTTTTCTCATAAAATTTTCAGAGTTTGGTGTTAATCATCCAATTAGATAATTTTATCTTGATCATCATTAAAGAGATTTTGATATGACAAATGGTACATAATTATTTAATGCTAATTACAACTTCACATAAATTCATTAATTAAAAATGAAATCAAAAAAATTAAAAATTAAAATTTAAAAAAAAAATGCTTGGCCATTCAACCATGACTTCAACCAAGTATTAGCTAATTCTTCCTCTTATAAGTAAGGGGAGAGAGCTTCAAGAAAGAAAATTTGGCTTTTGGTGAGAGAAAAACACTACAAAAATTGAAAATTTTCCATGTTTTCAGAGTTTTTAAGGTAAAAATTCATCTAAAATCCTGAAGTTTTTTTCTTCATTCATTTTCCTTTTTTTTGGGGAGCCTTAATCATGCTAAGCTCATGGATCTTGATTTATGTTGAAAGGTTAAGCATGAAGGCAATGATTCATTTTCTTTGATTTTGGTACTTATGCCTGATTATTCTTAATAATAACTTGTTTTTCTTACACATTCATATTGTCATTGATGTGTTGATATTGTTGTTGAGATGATGTTGATTTTCTCATTTGTATATAATCATGTCAAAACTATTTTCCTTAGTATTTTCTTGTTACTATGTTATTAAAACATGTTTATAGGTTTATTTTTCATGGTTTCTTACATGATAATATTGATATAAATTTGATAGAACCTAGATATATGATTACTGTGTTGAGGACATATTATTTCTTATTGTTTTCCATGATGGCTAAAATGCATAAAAGCCTTAATCTTAATGTTGGTTATTATTTTTATGTTGATTTATGTTATTTTGTAATTTTTAAAGGTTATGGGGACCTAAAAATAATTTTTCCAAAATTTTCAAGCTGTGGATAGGTAGATGCATGTTGGTCGAGCTTAATGAAGTATGATTATCACCACGTATCTTTTTTTCATTTTTTCTCTCCGGATGATCTAAAGGGAGTGCACATGACTTAAAAGATATATGGTGTTTGGTTGAAACCTTTGAGTTATCCCTTGGTTGAGATCTAGATTAGTCATGATAATATGGAGGGAAGAGGGACTATCAAACGAATTGCTTATCCAACTAGTCTTGGAAAGTTACAGTGAAGTAACCATAAATTTAGAGTCGCCACTGACCATTTCAGGCTAGGTATGATCGGATGCTTATTGAAAATTGTATCTGAGTTACAAAACTCAAATTGATTTCAAAGTCTACAAGGTCCAAAGATTTATTGGTTGGGTTTGGGAGTTAGCATCACTATTACGCCAAAATTAGTACTTGCTAACTATAATTCGCTTTGGTCTCAATTTAATTAGCTCCATTTGGGCTTATTTAGATATAATCCCATTTAATGCATGAACTTTTGTGGAAATTATAAATCTAAGTTTTGATAGAATATTCTATATCACCTATGTGCCACAGAGGTATGAGGAGCATAGGGTTTTTATATGAAAATAATTTTCAAATTAAATTTTGAAAATTCAGATATTCTATATTGGGCAGTAGAGAGATATCGACATGGAACATTACCTTGCAAAATTTTTTAAAAAATAAATTTAAAATATGAATGAATGATAGTCAATACAAAAAAAAATATGTGTTAGTAAGATGAAAAGGAATATAATAATTTCACAAACAAACAATCATAAACAAAAGAATGTAAAAAGGAGGGACGATCGAAATGTAGCTTATAACTATCTCTGATTATTGAAGAATAATTGGGATGAAAATTTAAAGACGGGTTTCGATTTAACGGTAATTTAAAGGACAAAAAGAGGTTTTAATGAAAAATCTAGAGTATCTGAAAGAAAAAAATTTTGGATTTTGAGGTAAAAACGGGGTCAAATATCCCCTCAAAAAGGTGGGATTGCAGTATCCCTAAAGATAAAGATTTTGATATCTTAAGAAATTAATTAGAATCTTGAATATATCTGAAAGAGAAAATTCAAGTTTTTGGTGGAAAACAAGGTTAGATTATCCCCTCAGAGTGATAGGGTTAGAGTATCCCTAATAATAAAAATTTTTGATGATTTAAGAAAATAATTAAGAATATTGAATAAATCTGAAAGAGAAATTTGAGTTTTTAATGGGAAATAGGGTTGAAGTATCCCTCAGAGTAGTGGGATTGGAGTATCCCCAAAGATGAAAATTTTTTATGTTTTAAAAGGAAAGGATATTTTGAAAAAAAAAGGTATTTTGAAATAAAGAAACCAAAGATTTGTATAAAATATACTTTTGTTTTAAGCCTTGATTCGAGCCTAAGGGTTTTATGCTAGAGGGGAATCAATCAAATGCATTTCGAGACATTTGAATGTCTCTCTATAAAGGCATTTTGGAAATTGGGTTAAAAAAAGGGACAACATCATGTGGTCTCACGTCACGAATTTATTCTAGTTTCATCTAAAGGCTTCACAGGGTAAGCAAGGTACCTTGGAAAGGTAACTTGATGAGAACTAACATAAAATTATTTTAAAAATCATAAAAAATCATCTTTTAGGTAGAATTAATATTTAGAGTAGGCCTATTTCAACAATGGCAGCATGTAAAAGGGAAACGCATGATGGACTTTGAAAAATCATTTTAGGCTCATTCGTAATCATTAACTCTTAAATAATACCTTCCCAAAAAGAGAATTTTGCAGACTTTCTAGGAAAAATATTTAACAAATATAGAAAGATCAGCTGATAGGCCGAAATAGCCCAAATAGAATATAATATAATACATTGGTTCTAGAGGTTCGGGATAACAAAGCTTAAAAAAATCATAATTCCTTAATCTAAAATGATCTGAGGGCAAACAAGACACTGTTGGAAAGGTATTTCGATGCCCTTTAATAGAAAAATATTAGAAAATTATGGACAATTTATTTATGTTTGAAAATAATTTTTCAAACTTAGAGTATGGTGTTGTCAAAGCAAAAGTAGGGAAATTTTGATTTTTCGAGTTTCTTGGGGGTCAAATTTGAGTTATAGAGATTCGTACATCAACAAAATAGGGAAAAAATGATACAGGCATCATGAGTTCATTCTATAATCTCAAAATAGTTTGGGACGATGAAACAATCCTTTGACCATGCCATAATGAAGGTGTTAAACTCAAGATCAAGGCTTAATATATATTCTTTATCAACTAAAAAGTTCATTTTTGTTTGAAAGAAACATCTTTAAACTTATTTTACCATGAATCTAGGTTTAGAATGTTTAATTTGTCCCCAAGATTAGAGTACCAATTTTATGACAACATTAAATCCAAGCTATTCTTTATTTATTGAAGGTAGCATAAACTTGAGGATTTTTTGAAAATTAGATTTTTAGCAAACAAGCAAGCATTTTAACAGAGATGTAATGAAAAAAATACAACATAAACAAGGATGAACAGGGATAATACATGCAAGCACATAGATGACTTTTCACATGGACAAGATAAAAATGCAAGGAGGTGACAAATAAGATACATGGAAATACTAACTCCATGAATGGCATCAAAAGTCATGCCATGGAAGCTAGCATGAACATATTTAAGCAAAGAAAAACATGCTAGAATTTTAAGGACATCATTTTGTTCCATGAGACTCCTTAAAATACAAGAAAATGTATGAACATCTTTAATGCATGCTAGGAAAAAGATTCAAATATGTGTTAAGCATGTAAAAATAGGTGAAACATGATAGAAAATGCATGAATAAGGGACTACTTTGATGCAGAATGAAAGAAAAGATGTTTGGCCTACAAGCAACATCAAGGCATCAAAAGAGCATCAAAATCCTAAGACTACCATAACTTAGGCAACAATAATGCATGGAAATCCTAGGATTGTCATAGCCACATAAATGTTTCAATAAAATGACACAAGCATTGGAAATGAGAAAAAAATAAGCTAGCTGAGAAAATATAACAAAAGCCTTAAGCATTAGCCATTTTCTTTGAGCAGCAATTTTGGACTCACTTTTTTTTTTTCATTTTCTTATGTTGATATGCAAGGAAATGTTGGAGAAAAAGAGTTTTCTGGTAGGGTCTTGATGGAATAAAGTTTAAAAAGGAAGGATGAATGCAATAGAAGGCCTTGAAAGTTTTTTTGGTGGTGATTTTAAAGAGCTATGGGAATGCGGAAGGTTAAGGGTGAAAGATAATGGATTATGTTTTTAGGGAATATTTTTAAGGTAAAGGTTGCTACAGGTTTTCTTACGATTACTGAAAAATGATTGATTCATTCTTCCTACTGAGCCACCTTTGGCCCTTTTTTAAATTCAAGTTTTAGCTAATGCTTTTTAGAGACAATCTTTCATTTATGTACTAAGGGTCAACTCTAGGTACTATACTCAGTTGCTTTCATTTCCATTGGTTCTGCCATGTAGAGTAGCACTGCAGAAAGGCTATAATAGCCTATAATTAGAGAAAAGCCAAGCATGCCCTTTGATAAACCATATCTTTCATGAAAATGTCCCTTGCCATTGGCTATTTGGGCTTTAAAATTTGTTTAAGTCCAATCACGAGCACATAGTTGAGGCCTGGTATGAATTATGATGATTTTTTGAGTAAGAAACATGTTTGAATTGGATTTTCAAAGGCTAAAAAATGGCTTAAATTAGGCTAAAATGCCTTGGTGTATTGATATAAAACACTCTTTATCAATGCATAAGGCAATTTTTACCTATGAGTATTGATACAATAAAGTCTGTATCGATACTAAGAGCAAAAAATTATTTTACTCTCAACACTTAGAGGTATGTATCGATACACAATATTGATACTTCTACTTATGTATCAATACATTTTGCAAAAATAACAACTTTAGTTATTGCCAAGGCTTGTATCGATACAACCATAGTAAGTATTGGGACCACACCTTAGGTATCGATACCAAATCATCTTGTATCAATACTATATGTGAGAATTTGAATTTTTGGCAATGTGAAAGTTTATATCAATATGTATGGATTAGTGTGACTTGCACATAATGTAGGCTCTTTGAATACCTCTTATTGGTCAAAAATAGTGGAAAACTGACATGTCTTCAACTGAATGGTTTTAATAAGACACAGAATAGTGACATTTTGATGCCTTATTTTTATTTTTTTTTTAATACGATCCATAGGCATTTTTTGATTCTATTATCTTTTGATTATGTTTTAAGTTGCAAAAGTTGGCCTGAATAAAATGAGATGTTTATAGCTAGCCCTTTCTGGCTATTGTTGATTATTAAGAACAAAGAAAAGATAAACGGACACCGTTTTGTTAGAGTAGGATGATGGTTCTATGTGCCTATAACAAAATTGAGATATAATTGGTATTATGTTGAGATAGGCTGAGTATTATTAGCAATAGTCCTAACTGATAAAAGAATTCGAATAAGTTTTGCAAGGTTGGACCTCCCTACTAGGTTTATTGTTTCCTAGGTTTAACCCCTAGACAAATGCCAACTAGTGTGGGTTTTGACTCAATAGGCATCTAGTTCTTTATGGATTGAGGTAGGTAAGCATCCTAATCTTTAAGGACATACTCAATAGGCATCTAACTTATTATGGACCGAGATAGGTAAGTGTCCTACTTTTTGAGGACTGAGGTAAGTAAACATCTTGCTCTTTGAGGACTGAGGTAGGTAAGCATCTTGTTTTTTAAAGACTAAGGTTGGTAGGCATCCTCCTCTTTGAGGACTAATGTAGGTAGGTGTCCTGCTTTTTAAGGATTGGGGTAGGTAGGCATCTTGCTATTTAAAGACCAAAGTAGGTAAGCATCTTGCACTCTGAGGACTACGCTATATAAGTATTTTGATCTTTGAGGACTGAGGTAGGTAAGCATCTTGCTCTATGAGGACTATAAAGAAAAAAGGCATCATGCTCTTTGAAGACTGAGGTAAGTAAGCATCCTGCTCTTTGAAAACTAAGAAACGTAACCATTCTACTCTTTAAGGATTGAAAAGAGAAGAAAAGAGTTATCTTACTCTTTGAGGACTAAAATGAAAAAGAAAGCTTCTTGCTTTTTGAAGACTAAAGAAGGCATCTTGCTCTTTGAGGACTGAAAATAAATGAATTTAGGTACCTTTCTTGAATGGCTTTTTCAATTTACGCACTCAAAAGATGAGGGATTCTTACCTAGAACCTTTCAAGGCTTTTTGGAAACATAAATATGTACCTGAAGTTTTGCTTAATTTTAACTTTTAAGAGTAGGAATTCACCCTAAAAAATGTTAGCTGTTGTCTCAATGATGCATGAGGATGCAAATGCATGCTTAACTGATGCAAAGATGATGATTTTAAAATCTCATCTAGCAATTAATTTTTTTCTTTTTAGATCTTTTAATCTTCTATGAGTTTAATAGGATGGCTTCTTGCCCTGGGGTTTATTAATCTAGCTCTAGATTTCTAGAGGCTTTGCATGTTAAAGCTACTTTTGAGAGGTTAGATGATTTGTAATTGTGAAAGGATAGACCTGAGCTTAGATGGCTTATGTTTGGGGACTTTTATTACATTGAGTTTGGTGAGTATGGAGGATTCCTCTCTGCTTATTATAATTCAAAGCGTTTTTGGTGTTTTGATGGAATGTTCTAAACTTCGATTGTTAGGATAAATGTTTGAAAAGGACTTTAGCCCCTTATCTTTAGGCTGAGGCTTATTGGGAGGAGGTTTTAAGCACGTTTTCAAGATATGGGGTCTAAAGGCAAGACTAATTGTGACCTTAAGGTTTATTCTCAACCATTAGACATGAAACAAAATTCCTTAAAAAGTTCCATCTTTTAATGTAATGCTAGGAAATCTTGTTATTAGTTATATCCTTTTATCAAGCATTATTAGTTAAATAATAAACATAATGTAACATGTGGTACAATAGTTACACAAAAACCTTGTAAGAAATCAAGTGATTGTATTTTGTTTAAAAGAAAAAAGGTACAAGTTATTACAAATTATGGGATCATAAAATATTTTAAGATATAAATAAGTTAAGAGGGGTTTTCTTGGCTATCCAACCCCTGGTGTCGATGACATGAGTCTTCGATTGAGTGTCTTTAGAAACCATTCTGAAATAATTAATCCTTCTGGTGTTAGCTTACTCATAAAAAAAAATTTCAGATTGTCCTATGGTGGGATAGAGGCCTCGAGCTTAGGTAATTTCCATTTTCATGTGTAGGTAAGGATGAGATTCAGTAAAGTAGGTTAGCATAGAATAGGTGAGTTAGGTTATGATTTGGTGTTTTAGTTAGTGTATACACCTCATTTTGTCTGAAACAATTTTTGGTATCCTAGGAGTTAGGTAAAAGATGACAAAATCAAAAAAATAGAAGTAAAGTGGCCCAACAAAAAAGTTTTTTTGGGAAGGTATAAAATTTTTATGGACCGCTTTAAAGAAAAATGCAAAAACGAGGCATCAAAGGTCATTTTCAAGGTGTCATCGGAGTCATTCAGGTGAGTATGCAAGCCAATTTCCCTCTTTTTGTGACCAAGCTAAGACAACTCGATGAAGCTAAGGTATGTGCGGGTCACATGGGTGCTTAAACACTGTCACGACGCTTTCATGTTACCAAAATTTTGAATTTCCATGTGTAGCATTGATACATGAGGGTTTGGTATCGATACCTAGCATGATTGTATCAATACAAGTCTTGGCAGTAGCTAAAGTTGTGATTTTTGGTGAAATGTATCGATACAAGTCCATGGAGTATCGATAAAGGGCTCAAAGTCTCGAGACTGGAAAGAATTTATGCTCTTAGTATCGATACAAGTATCCCTGTATCGATACTCATGCATAAAATTTGCCTTGAGTATCAATACAAAGTCATATGTATTGATACATGCAGGCCATTTTGGCTATTTTGAGCCACCTTTCAGCATCGTATTACCCATTCAAAATCCAATTTAAACATATGTTTTGTATGAAGAATCATAAAAAAATCATAATAGGTTTCATCTTTGGGCTTGTAATTAGATTTAAACAAGTTTGATCACTAAGAAGTTGAGGTACAGTGATGCCACGTAGTAGGCATAACATGTAAAGATGTCAACTTGCAAGCAATTAGAGATTGCTTGAATGAGTTTGATCACTAAGAAGTTGAGGTACAGTGATGTCGCATGCTTGGGACTTGTTCCATGCAATTTGCGATTAGCATGGCAACTTGTTGCCATTGAGTTTGTTACTTTGGTTTGAACTTTGGTAGCATCTCTAATTGAATTTTTCAGCATCTAAAATCAGTGTTTTTGATATCCTCAATAGGTGCAGACATCATCTTTTAATGCTGGGGTTTGCTACAATGTGATGCCACCTCCAGGTTTGTTAAACAAATGATTAGTGCTAAACTAGTTGCCATCATGGATGCAGCCATTGTCACAATATGGCTCGAATGCGAATCCTAATCAGGTGAACCCCTTATTCTTGTATATATCTATATTTTTTTATTTTTTTTATTTTTAGGGGGCCAAATCGTTATTATTTTTTCATATTTTCCATGTTTGGGGACTAAATTGTTGAAATGAATTGCTCACCCAACTTATTGCCAAATAGTCATTATGAAACGACCATTTTTTGGAGTCACTATTAATCTATTTTGGCTAGGTGAGATTGCTTACAAGTCGAAATTTGGATTTTGAGGGTTACAAAACCTTTAAAAACAAACTCTGAGGTCCATGTTAATACCATAGATCACATTAAAGGATTTGAGAGTTAGGTACAATCACCAGGATCGACCTTCTCATGATACCTAAAAATCATTGCCTTATTAATTATTTGTTAATTTAAAATTTAATTTTTATTCAACTTCAATATTCAATATTTAATTATATTGCCTAAATAAGCTATTTTATAAAACAAATTAATTATTTTATGTAAGAAACTTAGGTTTTTAATATGTTTTGAAACCAAAATATCTTTCGAACCTTTTTGAAGAACCAGAAGAACATGAAAGTTTTTATCATTCTTTTTTGTACCCTGCTAGAGAGTCGAAGGAATATGAAAGGTTTTAAAAAAAATCAAATTATTTATTTTGCCTCTGCTAGAAAGCTGAAGAAATAAAATAGGTTTTATTTTATAAAATCCTAATTTTTATTTTTTAGAAAAAGATATCTCATTATTAAAATAATTTATAAAATTTCTCTCATAGACTAGGAGAAATTATACGTACTATTTTAACTCAAAGACATTGCCTCAATCTAGAAAATTTCCAATTTTATTAATAATATTAATAATAATAAAGATAAAAATCACCTTAAGACTTAGTTTAGACAGAAAGTATAAAACTTGACTCTAAGGATTCGAATATGGTTGATAAGACCAAAATGTTCTTTAAAGTACTTTCGACATGACAGTATCTTAGTAACTCTAAAGGATTTGTTTTTGATGCAAAATTACCTAAATGCCCTTAGGTTCTACCTTTGACATAAAGTATCCGAATATCCTAAAGAACTAAAAAATTATCATAGAAAATGAACCAACCCTAATGCACACCTTTGTCAAGAAAAAATCCATATGATCACATTGGACTCAATTCTAAGGTATATTATAAAAATGCCCTAAGGGATTACCTCCATCTTAAAAGCATCCCATCAATTACTCAAAAATGGTCACAAAATATGAGCCTAACATAATGCACACCTTTGTCATTAAAGAATCCTGGTGATTACATAGAACTCGATTCTAAAAAAATTACTATAATGCTCTTAGGGACTAACTTTGTCTTAAAAGAATGTCGATAATCCTAAGGATTCAAAAATGATGGGAAATGATAATTGCACCCTAAATAGGTAATTAAATTATCAAAGCTGAGCTAAATACAAAATTTTAATTAAACCCTTAAACTCTTCAATATTACATTTTATACCTTAACAAAAAATCGAAAAGATGCAAAAAAAATTAATATTTTCTACACCCTTCAGGAGGATCGGAGGAATGTTAGAAATATTCCAAAATGATCAAAATACCTTAAATGGACAGCTTTTCCTAATGAATTTAAAATTTTTCCACTTTTCAATTTAGTCCTTACATAATAGAAAATCATAAAAAGTCAAACATATCACACCAAAATATTCGGCCAAGCATCTTTAGGCTTGAAACAATTTTTTTTCATTTTTGTAAATTAGTCCTAAAACTATTTCACTAAATCAAACTTATTCACATAAAAATGTAAAAAAGTAATTTAACATAATAGTAATGCACATAACACATCCCTATTCACAATTTAGTCCTTATATTTCAAATAATTAGAAAATAATACCAAAGTCACAAAAATTTCACTAAATCATAATTATTCACATAAAAGCAAGCTTGGAACTACCTATCCAAAGCTTTAAAAAATTTTAAAAAAAGTAATTTTTTAGTCTTACAAATTCCAAAAAATCATAAAATAATAAAAATCATCATAAAAATAACAAAATAAATTAAATTAAATCCACCATAAAACTTGGCCAAAACCAAAAACTTATATCCATCAAAATTTTCCAACACAACTCATGAATGTAAACATAAATAAACATCCTCAAGCTTAAATACAAAAATAAAATCATAAAAAAATATATAAATATAGTTATCATCATATTAACATAAAAATACCACAAAAAATAGTGTCAACATGAACATATATATATATATATA
>JBBYHL010139901.1:0-38582 GCA_038381835.1 Adansonia madagascariensis | reverse complement strand
TAAATATAGTTATCATCATATTAACATAAAAATACCACAAAAAATAGTGTCAACATGAACATATATATATATATATATATATATAAACAAAATCAATACCACATCAAAAACAACATATTTCATATAAAAAATCAAGCATAATTAAGAAAAATTAAACATGACAATTAAAATATAGAAAATTGTTCATAACCATCATGTTTAGCCTTCCAACATTGATTAAAATCCATGAGCTTAAACATGGTTCTGGCTCACTAAAAGGAAAAGAGATGAATGAAATGAATAAAAGCTAGAAAAAATTTTTAAGTGTTTATACCTTAAAAGGCTCAGAAAACTTTTGGTTATTTAAGTGTTTTATTTTGAAGAAAACTAAAGTTCTTAAAATAAAGAAACCATCCTTAATGTATAAAGGATATAGTTATGGCCAAGGGGTTTCTTAATAAAGAAACCATCCTTAATGTGTAAAGGATGTAGTTATGGCCAAGGGGTATAAGAAACCCCTTGGCCAAATGGCTTCTAGGCCATTCCACCAAATTCGATCAATTTCCTTTTTTATTTATTTGTTAATTTATTTATTAAATAAATATGTAGCTTTTTAAGTCATAATAAACTTTAATTAATTCATCCCAGTTTAGTCAAAAAGCCTAATGTAGGCTAAGTTAGGTTTAATGATGATTAAAAAATGTTAGTTTAATATATAGTTAAAATGTGACTAAATTAGCTAAAGAAAAATTAAATTCCAACCAAACTTGTTCATGTAACTAAATCTCTAAATTCCACAATTCAAACAAATATAAACAAAATTTTAAGAATAGAAAAAATGAAAAAATAGGGTTATAACTACAAATTTCATGAAAAATGGATTAGAAGGATTAAATTGTAAGAAAATAAAGGTTATGAATTAATAAATTTATTTATGAATTTAAACACGTAAAAAGCCTAATTAAATATTCATATGAAAATTTTGAGTCTAAAAAAATTAATAAAAATTTTGGAGAGAGAAAACATCATTGGGCTTTGTCATAAAATTAAATTGGGTTTAATTGGGTTTTATCAGAAAATTAATGGGATAATCACAACTAAGCTTATTGGGCTTTAAAAGAAATGGAATGAACTTGGAAAAAATCAAAAATGAGCTTGGTAAGGTTATTGGGCTTGTTGAGAAATTATTGGTTTATTAGGCCTATTTGCAAAATTTGAAAGCTTTAAGCCATTAAGGAAATTTGGCCCAAAATAAAAATAAAAATGAAAAATAAAAAAATATATCATAAAAATCCAAAGTGTTGAATTCTAAAGGAAAATTTTAAGAAATTTTCCTTGTAGAAGAAAGGCAATTAAAAATTATAAACTCATAAAATTTTATAGAAAAAACCTTATGGAAGATAATTGATATAAAAAATTTAAAACTCATAAAATAAATTAAATTTTTAAAAACTAATTTAATATAAATTTAATGAACAGATTTGAAGAATTTGAAAGTTATAAACTCAAAAAAATCATACCAAAAAATTTATGGAGTAGAGAACTTCATATTTTGGAAATAAAAAATTTCAAAAATATATTCAAATTTTATAAAAATGAATTTATTCAACACATTAGTCAAAATATTAATTTATAAAAATAATAAAGATGAAAAATTGAAATCTGAAAACAAATTTTAGCTAAAAAAGTTTTATGAGTATGATACTTATGATACTATAAAAAATTCAAAGTAATTGATAAAATAAACAACTTGACACCTTATGATATAAAATATTAATAATTTTTTTCTTCACTAAAAATGTCTAATCCACCGAGGGAGATCGCTCTCAACCAAGTTGGTTGCTAAGTTCTTGATCACTGATGTTTAGGACTATTAAAAAAAGGGGTCCGATGAAATTTGGTGTCACAACCATGAATCGATTCTTGGTATCTAATGAGATTTCCCAACACTTGAAACATGCCCCCAAACATCATCCAAAGGTGGCAGTCAAAGTTCATTGGCATGGCCAAAGAGATTGCCTACACCAAGGAAACTACATGATGAAGTCCCAATTGCATTGGAACTAGTTTTCTAATGGGAGTAAAATTCTTTAATATAAGGAATAAGATCCTTAAATTATGGAATGCATTTAATTTGGCTTAGATAAAGAGTTATCTAATAGAACAAAGTTCCTAAAATTTAGGAATAATGAAAGAGTTTCAATTTAACAAGTGTTCTTTAAATGGCATGATTTTGGAAATTTGTTTTCTTAAATTGTTTAACTAAATAAATTGCTTTAATTTTAATTTTTTTTAAAGATGTTAATTTTGAAAACCTAATTTAAACATGCAAATTAAAAGTATTTGACTTTGTTGAGACAAATCACCAAAAGGTTAAGTGAATGTTCAATTTAATACCAGTTTCCTAAAAATTAGGAATAAGACTAAATATGGTTAATCTCTATGGCTGATTCTTATAGATGCTTTGTTGAATGTTATAAATTTGTGCATACAAGCCTTGTATACATGTGATCACCATGTGATATTAGCTATACATAGTAATTATGCTATAATTTGTTAAAGCATGATGGCTAGCTATGGACTTAGACCCTAATGTGACTAGGTGAATGTGTAGCTTCAAATATTTTCTTATTTTTTATTAAATAGGGTCTGCGAACCCTACTCTATCTGTATTAGATTATGAAGTTGTAAAATTTTCTTCTTACCTAAGTCCCCTTGAATGTTATTCATGGTTTCTATCAAATGTATGCAAATGTTGCGTAGTTCTATATTCAGAATTAGGTTAAATTAGAAGAATTTTTTTTTACATAAATGTAAATTAAAGTTGATGCCAAGGAGAATTGTCCATGCAGATCATTATCGAGACTTAAGAAGACTTGGTAAGATATCCTAGGGTTTTGACCAACTAATTTCCAAATGGCTCATAAAAACTAGACATAAATAAAAGTCCATAATAATCCATGTAGGATTGCATGATTATATATATATTTTACATTACACATATAAATATATATATATATATGATACGTATGTACTTGAAATACATGCCAATGCAATGCAATCCAAATCAAATCAATGAGACTGAATTAATTAAACTAAAATTCCCTAGTAAACTATTGAGTCCATACTTCACCTGTTAGAGTGTGTATTTTAAGCGTTATAAAACCCACAAAAACAAACTCTAAGGTCTGCACTTATACTGGAGATCATATGAAAGGGTCTATAAGTCGACTACAATCATGAGTAAGAATTGATTCCTCTCATGATGCACGATAATAGGTACTTTATTAATCGCATGTTAACTTAAAATTTGATTTTAATTCGGTTTTAGTATCTAGGAATTAATTATAATTCCCATTTATCAAAATAAATTTTTTATGAAACAAATTTTTTATTCCATTTGAGAAAATAAGGTTTTTAATATTTTTAAAAATCAAAAGATCTTCTGCATTTTACCAGAGGATTGAAAGAATGTGAAAGTTTTCATCATTCTCTTTCGTACCCCACTATAGAGTCAGTGGAATACGAAAGGTCTTTCAAAAATCAAAATACGTTTCACACTACTGAAGAATTGAAGGAATCAAAAGGTTTTATTTTTTGAAATTCATAAAAGTCTCGATTTTTTTGCTTTTAGAAGGATATCCTATTTTTAAAGTAATCCATAAAACCCCTCTTATATACTATAAGAAATTCAATGTACTACTTTAACATTAGAGACATTGCTTTGATTTTCTAAAAATTTTAATTTTATAATAAATAATAAAATTGCTTAACCTAAGACCTAGATTTAGCCAAATAGAACAAAATGTTTCCTAAAGTACACCTTCAATATGGAAGAATCCTAGTGACCCAAAGGACTCGGTTCTAAGGTAATGAAAATATCCCTCAGGTACACATTCAACAAAAGCCTTTTGTTGGAAAACCATTAACCTTATACTAGAACAGCCTTCCCCTTATTTATAAGGGGAAGAAGTTGGCCAAGGTGTGGAGAAACCCTCTTGGCCAAATGCTTCTAGGAAATTCTACCAACTTCCTTTTATTTTTTATTAATTTATTTGTTAATTACTGTTGTAGATTTTTCTAGGCTATATCAAGCTTTAATTAATTAATTTTATCTTAGTGAAAGCCTAGTGTGGGCTAGGGGTAGGTTTCAAAATAGTTTAGGATAATATTAATCTAATATATAATTAAAATTTAACTAAATTGGTTGAGAAAAAAAATTAAATTCCAACCAAATTGATTCATGCAACTAAATCACTAAATTCCACAATTAAAATAAATATAAACAAAATTTTGAGAATTAAAAAAATAAAAAATAGAGTCATAATTACAAATTTTATGAAAAAAAGGAATTCAAAGGACTAAATTGCAAGAAATTAAAAGTTATAAATTAATAAATTTATTTATGAATTTAAACACGTAAAAAGCCTAATTAAATATTCATACTAAAGTTTTGGATCCAAAAGAAACTAATAAAAACTTTGGAGAAAGAAACGTCATTAGGCTTTATCGTAAAATTAAAATAAGCCTAATTGGGCCTTGTTGGAATAATCAAGAAATCGGCTTGTTATATGTGTAAAGTATGAAATAGGCTTAGTGGAGAACCAAAAACGGGCATGATAAGCTTATTAGGCTTGTTGAACAATTAATGGGCTTGTTAGGCCTATTAGCAAAATTTACAATTTTTAAGCCCATAAAACAAATTTGCCCAAAATAAATAAAATAAAATAAAATTTGATTCCAAGTGTTGAACTCTAAAAGGAATTTCTTGAGAAATTATGTGTAAGAAAAGACAATAAAAAATTCTAAACTCATAAAATTTTATGAGAAAAATCTTTATAAAAGAAGATTGATTTTTGAAAGAAAAATGAAAACTCATAGAATAAATTAGGGTTTTAAAAATGAATTAGTTTGAATTTAATGAAAATATTTAAAGAATTTTAAAAAATTCTAAACTTAGAAAAATCCTATCAAAAAAATTATAAAATAGAAAACTCTGTATTTAGAAACAAGAAAATTCCAAAAATATATTCTAATTTTATAAAAATGAATTTAATTCAACACATTAGTCAAGATATTAATTTATAAAAATAGTAAAGATGAAAACTTGAAATTTGGAACAAATTCTAATGGAAAAATTTTGCAAGCAAGACACTTGTGATATAGTGACAAATTCAAATTTAATTAATAAATTTGACACCTTATGTATAAAATGCCAATACATATCTTTTCTTGAATACTTTTTATTTTCTAGGGTGAGCATCGGCATAAATACTACATAAGTATTGGTAAAAATATATGACCGTCCATTCCCAAAATTTCACAAAAAATCTCAAAAAATTCATAAAAATAAGAAATTTAACTGTAACATCATATGCAAAAATAAATTTTCAAATTTCAAAAGAATAAATTTAAATGCTAACTTTTTTACCTTGATGCTCTTTTTTTTTTTTTCGAGATTTGTTTTTCATGACCCTTGAAACTGCACTTTTTCTATGATGTGTATGTGCAACCATTTAAGCATGACTAATAGATCACGAAAATGTTCAGTCCATTTGAAGAAAGTCTAGCTCCACTAGACGGCTGCTCCTAAAGAGTTTATAAGTTCCCAATCTTGGATATTTCGGGTCTACTAGGGAAAGGACCTAGACAAAATTAGGTGTCTATGATTACCTCTTTTTGATTATTACTAAAGATCGAGAATAGGGCAAAGACTAAATAGACATGATTTTATTCGGGCCATGATAAGCCTTTCTACAAAAGAGGCTTCTTTTTAACCTAACCAACTACATTGGGCTTTAACATTTAAGTGCCAATTTCGACATGATTGATGCCATTATCTATTTTTGGGCTTTGAATATTCTTTAATGCCAATTTTGCAAGGATGAAGCCATCAGCTACTTTTGGGCTTTTAAATTCTTTAGTGCCAATTTCACAAGGATTGAACCATTAGCTACTTTTAGGCTTTCAAATTCTTTAGTATCAGTTTCATAAGGATTAAACCATCAACTCCTTTTCGTCTTTCAAATTTTTAGTGCCAATTTTGTAAAGACTAAACAATCAACTACTTTTGGACTTTTTAAATTCTTTAATGCCATTTTCGTATGGACTGAGCCATTAACTACTTTTGGGTTTTCAAATTTTTGGTGCCAATTTCATAGGGACTGTACCATCAGCTACTTTTGGGCTTTCAAATTTTTGGTGCAAATTTCACAGTGACTGTGCCATTAGTTACTTTTAGGATTTCAAATTTTTGGTGCTAATTTCATAGGCATTGAACCATAACTACTTTTAGCCTTTAAAATTTTTAGTACCAATTTTGTAGGGATTGAGCCATCAATTACTTTTAGGCTTTTAAATTTTTGGTACCAATTTCGCAAGGACTAAACCATTAGCTATTTTTGTGCTTCCAAGTTCTTTAATGTCAATTTTGCAGGTACTGAGCTATTAACTACCTTTGGGTTTTCATGCTAGCCAACTTTATTGGTTTTTTACTAAATGAAGAGAACCTAGAAAAACTTCATCGATCTTTCTGCTTAATCGAATGAAGTTGACTTAAATCCTACTTTACCTACCTTTCACAAGATTGAATGAAGAGGACATCTAATTGAAAAACTTTACCTACCCTTTAAAGGATCTAATAAAGTTGATTTAAGTTCTACTTCACTAGCCTTTCATAGGATTAAATGTAGAGGACATTTAAATAAAAAACTCTACTTGCCTTTCATAGAATTGAATGAAGTTGACTTAAATCCTACTTCACCTACCTTTTATAAGATCGAATAAAGAGGACATCCAACTCTAAAACTCTATCTACCTTTCATAAGATTAAACAAATTTGACTTAAATTCTACTACACCTATCTTTCATAGGACCAGATGAAAAAGACATAGATTTCATATATGTTAAGGACTTCTACATATCAATGAGGCTTGATCAATCTGAGACTTATTATTGCCAATTTTTTCCTTGATGGTTTACTTTTGAAGGTTAAAGGGTGATTTAATGTTTGACCCTTGAAATCTTTCCTCTAATCTTGATTTTAGGAATTTAAGAATTATTCAATTTTTCCTAAAAAGTCACCAAATATTAAATCAGTGTTTATTGATTTAAGGATACAAATTTATGCAGTTGAATAAGGGTCAATATTTCGCTGCTCAAGGCATATTTCTCTTAAAATCATGACAAGTGTCATAATTTATCTAAATTCTAGGATTTATGAAACGAGATGATCTTTTTATTCTAACGCGGGAAAGAATCTACTTGGTCAACAATTATGAAAATTACAAAATAATTTCAACCTTGAATTTTCCAATATTGAGGACAATGGATATGCCATCACTATCCTTTGATATTACATTATTCTTATGATTGATGATCACTATTGTGAGCAACTTTGAATGAGATGAAGAAATGGATTTAAAGGCACAAAATGGGTGGCACTACTAGAGTTTATCTTAAAAAACTTGATATAACAAGGTCAAGGTTTATCAAGGCCATGTTCAAGTGGATGTTCCTTTTATATGAATTCCTTGGAAGGTAAACAATCAAGATATATCATCTTTTTTAATCTTCTAATACAATAGCTCGAGAGGTGTTAATGACAGTAAACACCAAGTCTCAAGGGGTTATTCGAAAGGCCTTCGGTAAACATCCATTCCTAGGGTTAGGCATAAAAATTTTGAAAGATAATTTTGAATCAACTCAATGTTAGGGATTTGGCTCAACTTTTTGCTGAAATCATAAAATTTTTAGAAGTTGGAATCATTTGTGGATTAACATGGAAGAATTTTTTTTTTTTTAGTGGCTACATTTGTTTTCCAAAGCCTTTAAGTTTGTTGTAAACTGCCTCTTTTGGATTTTCACCCGAAAACTTTATTTGTTTCATTTGTAATTGATTGCATCATTGTATTCTTGAGGACTCAGTAATCATCCTAAAAGTGGAATTTTCTAAGAGCTTTTCAAGAATGACTCGATAGCTCAAATGGCTATGTTTGATCAAAATGGACCTTGTAGGTATGTAACTAGGCTATGGTGCATGGTTGAGAAAGAAAAGGATAAATGGGCTCTAATCATATATTTAAGGGTGACTGAATCAAAGATAATTTTTTTCGAAAAAATTCCCATCTGACATGTCTTTACTTTTAAAAGAGCTTAAACTTTTGAATGTGAACACCCCATTTTATCTGAGCCCATTTCTGACATCTTGGGACTTAATTGAAAGGTAATAGAATTAAATAAACAAAAATAAAAAAATAAGGATAACTATTGGGTTTTATGTCACCAGGCACTATTAAATAGCATGGTGCCAAGGAGAATATTGTTTTGGAAAAGGTGTAAAATGCCTAAAGATCGTATTAAAGAAAAATGTAAAAAAGAGACATCAAAGGTCACTATTCATAGTGTCACCGAGGTTATAGGATAAGCACTGGTCAGTCATCCATCATTCCTAGCTAAGGTGAGGCATTTAGAGGGCTAATGGTATGAAAAATTCACATTTTTGCATAAATGTATCTACACATGTCCTAGATGTATTAATACGGGTTCTTTATGTCATCAAAATTCAAAATTCAAAATTTCATAGGTCGTATCGATACAAATGGGGCTTGTATCGATACATTTGGTTCATGTATCAATACGTTGGCCAAATATATTGATACAATGCTTGGTAGTAGCTAAAATTTGATTTTGGACAAAATATATCAATACATTCTGGGAATATATCGATTCAATCTTTATTATATTGATCCATTCTGGCTTTTTGCCCGTGCATATTGATATAATGCACATTAAGGCATTTTTACCTAGTTCATGTCATTTTTAAGTCCTTGCATTATTTGTTTAAAAATTCGATTTGGACATGTTTTTGGCACCAAAAATCATTAAAATCCATACCGAGCCTCAACATTGGACTTATGATTGGGTTTAATCAAAATTTTAAGGCCTAGATAGCCATAAAATAGGGACATATCCATGGCTTGATTCAATTTGTTATAGGGCAACCTTAGAATTTTTCATTGCTTAGTTGCTAAAAATGGCCTTGATACAATATTTTTTGAGCCAACCAATAAATTTAGTGGTAGCGGAGCATAGTACCTTTTCCATACACGAGGTACATGCATTAAAACCCTAAAATACCTTTGCTTTTTGCATATAGTCCACACTATTCACATGGTCATATAAGGCCAATATTCTTAGCTGAATAAACTGCACATTCATCCTAAGACATTTATTCCAACACATTCATACACTCTCAAAAACCATTTATTAGCTATCTTTCTCTCAAAAACCTTTTTATTCCCATAGCTTCTTAAAGCCACTACCAAAAACCCTCCAAAACCCTTTATTTCACCCTCTTTTCATCTCAAACCTCTCTTTTATTGCTAGCACATCCTTAAGCTTATTTTGGCCACCCATTTTTTACTAATCAATTGCAAAGAAAAGGGAAAAAGTGAGCTTAAAGCTAATAAGTTTTTTGCTCAATGACTAAAGCACGGTCTAAGGCTATTAAGTATAACTTTCACCTTTTTTACCTTATTTCCTTCTTTGATCATCATTTTCATCATTTTAGAGAGCCATATCTATGTGACCTTGTTCTTAGAACTCTCATGTATTTTATAGCCTTATTTGTGGTAGACCTAAGATTTTTGGTGCTATGTTGACCTCTTGCTGTGCTTCACTATGTTTATGTGCTTGGTTTGCTTCAAAAACATGTCTTAACATTGTTTTAAAATGTATGGCAAACTTTTTCTTCTTTAAGCATGTTCATATCAACCTCCATGCATGGTTTTTGATGTTATTCATGAAACTAGCACTTCCATGCATTTTGATAATCATTTTTTTCATTTTTATCATTATTTACATGTCAAGATGCCATCTTTATTTGTCTAAAAATTCTATTTACATTCATTGTCATGAATGTCATATTTGGTTTATAATATATTTGTCAAGATGCTTAAAGCTAGTATTTTTATACATCTTATTAGTCATTATCTTTCATTTTGTCAGTATTTACATGTCAAGATACCATCTTTGTTTGTCTAGGTATGCTATTTAAGTTAATTGTCATGAATATCATATTTAGTTCATAATATATTTGTTAAGATGCTTGTTTGATGATTGTCAAAAACTCTTTCCTAAAAACTTGTCAAGTTAAGCTTGTGCTCACCTCAATAAATAAGGATTAACATACACTTAAGGTTTTTCTTTATTAATCTTCCAATCTTGTAGAAAAACCAAGTTCTATGTTTGGATTCAAGGGTTTTTAGGGCCAAATAGTCTATTTTTAAAAATAAATTTTTTTACTATTCTAAGTAGTTGATGCATTGCTTTTTTGCTTGGAGTCCTTATGTTTGTGACATGATCAATAGGCTGTTCACCATCCCTGACAATTACGGGGTTGTATAAATGAGCTCATGATACCTATGTCACTCATCCTTTTTTGTCATGGACATTTGGATGTCCATGGCCTGAGTTTAGTCCTACAAAACCTAGGAAAACCAAAAAATTCCCTCATTTTTACCTTGACAGTAGTGTAGTCATGATTTAAAAAACTATTTTTAAACCTTAAACCATTTTTTAAAACTTTTTTGATATTTTTCCTAAAAGGGAATAAAATTACTTTCCAACAGTATGTTGTTGGCCTTGGATCATTCCCAATAAGGGAAATATGATTTTTTGAATTAAGCTTATCTAGACCCCTAGAATTAGCCATCTGCATTTTGTTGTCATCAAATAATTTTTTTAATTTTTAAAATATTTTTTTTGTAGAAAGTTCATGAAATTTCCTTTTCAAAAAGGTATTGTTTGTGATTTAATGATTCTATACGAGCCAAAAATGATTTTTCAAAGTTTGTCACACCCTTCCCCTGCATGTGCTGTCAAGTTGCACTAGACCCAAATTTAAAAATTTGGTACCCTGCCCTGGTCATGCTATTAGTGATTTTTTGGGATTTTTTAAATATTTTTACATTAACCTTTATTGAGTCATCTTGCTATTGGTACCTCACTCGATCCCTAGGACCTCCGAAGTGTTTGGAATAAAATCAAATATCACACTCTCCCCTATTTCAGCATTAGTCAAAAATAATTAATTTCCTCCAAATCTTACTTCAAGGTGTTTGGATGCTTGCATGTGATCTTGATTAGTCTTTTTGAGTTAAAATATGTGCGTAAACCCTATAAGTCTGGATCAAGGCATAAGCAATCTTCCTCATGTCATCTTTATTTTTATCAATTTCTCTTTTAATAAAAAATCACCTATTTTGTCAAGAATTTATCAAAAATATCATTTATCAAGATAAATCCTTTTAGCTTGTTTCTCCAAAAACATCAAACTTTTTATCTATGGGATACTCTAGCCCCATCTTTTGAAGGGATACTCTAACCTCGCTTTTATAAATGTTATTTAAAATTTAAAAATCACTAAAATTTTCATCTTCAGGGATACTTTAATCCCAGCTTCTGAGGGGATACTCCAACTCCATCTTTCAAAATTTATCAAGAAAAAAAATTAAATTTTCTCTCTTCTAGGTCACTTTGAACTTTTGCAAAATTTAAACCCAACTTTCATAACTCAATTAATCAATAGATCTGAATGTATCTCCAAATTTTTGGCTCAGTTATTTCAAGATAATCGATGACAATTGCGAGATACATTCTACCCGTCCCTTATCTTTCCTTATATTTTGTGTGATTTATCTTATGCGATATTATCTCTTTTTTATCTTATGAACATGTTTCCTTTGTGATGATCATTTTGCACCTATATTTCCAAAATCTTTTTTCAAAATTTATAAGGAATGCTTCATGTCGATATCTCTCTAGTGCTTAATGCAAAATATCTAATTTTCAAAAAAAATAAATTTAAAGAATATTTTAATAAAAAATCCATATATTCCTCATCTCTTCAAGGTGTATACATGATTTAAATTTCTTTATCTAAAACCTATGTTTATTTTATTTAAATTCATGCATAAGAAGGGCATTATAGTTAAATAATGACAAGTCAAAACTGAGGGAATTGAAACTAAGTTAAGACATGGCTAGAAGTGTATCGATTTTGGGTGTCACCGGGAAGTTTGTACCTTTTTGCATGCAACCAACTCTCGAACCCAACCATCGAATTTTTGAATTATGTAGACCATGAAATTGATGTTTTAAGTTTTGTAACTCTAACTATCGAATTCAACAGGCATCTGATCACTCCTAGCCAAAATGATCAATGGTGACTCTAATTGTTGGCCACTTATGATGGCCACTCGAGACTAGTTATATGAGCAATTGGTCTGACGATCCCATTTCATGGTTAAAAGCCAAGAATCCATACTTTCTTGCTCCGATCACGTCAAAAAATGAAGAGTCTAGTCGAGAGGACATTTGTTTGTTGAAAAATACTTTTAAGTCATGTGCGCTTCCTTCGTAAGAGGTATGTTGCAATAGCTTGGTGACTATGCTGAGGACTAATTTAGAGAGTCAGGCCTATAACTAGCATTGTATTATTTGGTTCTCGATTTTTTTGATTTTTGATCATTATTAAACTATAATCCCTTTCTATTTTTGTCTACTAATCTTTTATTTATTATGCATTTTGTCATGTAATCATTAGGAATTGCTTTGTTCTTGAATAACTCGATTCACTAAATATGGTAATACGAGAGTAAACAAAAGTTTGACTATTTCCCTGACACACATCGTGCACTTACATTTGTATTTAGACTCCCACCAAACTCCACGGTAAGGTTATGGTCCTAATTATTAGGAAGAAGTGAGCTATCCGCCTTTATGAGTACCTTTTTGCATAGCCATGGCAATAGCTTCTAGGGTGTAAAGTGCCTATGTCTCTCGTGATTACTGTAAACACTTAATTTCATTTAGGCCCCTTTTTGTGATAGTCTTACATATCCGAGATTGAGAGCCTAACAACCACATTAGTAAAGGTTGACCATATCTAATTAGACTGGCATTTTCAAGACTTTTTTTATCATCCTTAATTGACTACATATGCATGTGATGAAAAATGCAATTTCAAGCGTCATAAAGAATAAATCTCGGATAAAAAGGACAAATATTTAAGAGAAAAATAGTTTTTAAATATTTTCTTGTCAAATTTTGAAATTTATTTTTACAAATGATACATGGTTAGTTCCTTATTTTTAGGGATTTTTTCATATTGCTTTATCAAATTTTAGAAGTTGACAATCGTATATTTTATTGACACCTAAGTAGTATTTAATTTTAAATTTTTCTCTGTGTCATAAGTATTTCATTATAGATTTTAAATTCTTATCTTTATTATTTTATAAATTAATGGAAATTACTATTTTGATTAATATGTTGAATTCAACTCAATTTTGTAAATATTTGAATGAGTTTATAGAATTTTCTCATTTCCAAAATATAAATATTTTTATCTGTAAATTTTTTATAATTTTTTTTAGAATTTAAAGTTGTAAAATTGTTCACATATTTCAATAAAATATTTTGGATACAAATTTTAAAATTTTGATTCATTTTTATTCAACATAATTTCATTTGAAAAGGTTTTTGCTCATAATTTTTTTCAAGTTTAAAATTTTAAATTAATCTTTTCTCTCTCCAAAAAAATTATTTTAACTCTTTTGGGAAAAAATGTTCATATGGATGTTTAATTGGGCTTTCCACATGATCAAACTGTAACCAAATTTATATGTGGAATTTTTTTTTTTCAGTTTATAACTTTTAATTTCTTACAATTTAGTCCTTTCACCTCATTTTTTCACATTTTTCATAAATTTTGCAATTAAAATTTTATTTTTTCTTGTATTTTTGAAAATTCATAAATAATTATATATAATTTCAAAATTTTGTAATTCAATTATATGAGAATTAATTTATTGGGATTGAATTTTATCATTAAAAGTTAATATCATCAGAATTATCATCATTGGCCCACATCATTCACCTTTTCGGTTCTTGACTAGCATTTTTGTCATTAATATAAAATGACAAAAATATTTTTCAAGTATTAATTATATATTATGTAGTAAAATTAAAAAATAAATAAAAATGAAAGAAAATTTTGATTAGGGGGGTTTTATCCCACCTTGGCCAAATTTCGTCGCCTATTTAATAGGGGAAGGATCTTCCAAATTAGAGGCTAATAGCTTTCTAAGTAAAAATAGCCAAAACTTAAGAAAAAAATCCTATTTTTTACACTTTAAAGGTAGAAATTCTTGGAAAATTTTGAGTTTTTGTTTATTTCTTTCATTTTTCTTCCTTTTAGTGAGCCAAGATCATGCTTGAGCTCATGGATTTTGTTCCAAATTGAAAGGCAAAGTATAACGACTATAAACAATTTTCCTTATTTTAGTCATTGTGTTTAATTTTTCTTAATAAAGTTTGTTTTTTTTTCATGAAATATGTTGTCATTGATATGATTTTGACTTTGTCATGTATATATGTTCATATTGATTATATTTTCCTTGGTGTTTTAATGTTAATAAGTTGATAAAACATTTTTTTTTATGAATTTTACATCATGATGTTGATTTTAGCTTGGTAGAATTAAGGTTTATAGTTGTTGTGTTAGAAAATTTTGATGGATATATATTTTTTTGGTATTGGTAAAAATTCATGGTTGCTTTGATTTAATTTTATTTGCTATTTTTATGATGACTTACATTACTTTGTGATTTTTGGAAGTTATAGGAACTAAAAAATAATTTTTTAAAATTTTTTTTAAAGTTTTGGATAGGTAGTTCCAGGGTTGATTATATGAGTACAAGTGTGATTTGGAGAATTTTTGTATTTTGGTGTTATTTTCTAATTATTGGAATTATAGGGACTAAATCATAAAAATGAAAAAAAATAATTTTTAGGCCTTCCATGCTTGGCTGGGACCTTCATAGGTTCCGAGGGATGTGTTTCATACATTTTTATCATGTTAAAATACATTTTTAGACTTTTAGGGTCTTTTTGTAATTTTAAAAAGTTCAAGGAGTAATTTGAAAAAATGAAAAAAAATATTTCAAGGCCAAAGATGGTTGGCTGAATGCTTCTTATGAATTTTAGCATGATTTTTATGATCTTTTGTGATGAGTTTTGTGTTTAATTTTGCATTTATTTTATGTAGGGACTAAATTGCAAAGTTTAGAGTCCATAAAGTAAATCATGTGTTTTAGGGTCAAAATGGTCTTTACAATAAATTACCCATTTAGTATATTTTGGTTATTTTAGGAACATTCCTTACATTTTTAATCATTTTGGGCTTAAAGTGTAATTTTAAAAAGTTTAAGGGCTTAATTATAATTTTTGCATTTTAAGTCAACTTTAGTATTTTAGCTACCCATTAAAATTGTTATTTTCTATCATTTCTAGGTCCTTTAGAGTCACTATGATTCTTTTAAGATAGAGGTAGTTTTTAAAGGCATTTTAGTATTTTTTTTTCTTAGAACTAAGTCTTATGTAATCACCAAGATTCTTTTGATCATTTTTGAATCATTAGGGTTACTTAGATGCTTTAATGTCGAAGGTATGCCTAAAGGTATTTTGGTAATTTTGCATTAAAATTGAGTCTTTTAAAGTTACTCTCTAAAGGACATTTTCGTCTTATTGCCATGTTTAAGTCCTCTAAGTCTGTTTTCGTACATATAGGCTAAATTAAGTTTTAGGGTAACTTTTATTTTTATTGTTTTTGATATTTTTAATAAAATTGAAAATTTCTAAAAATTAAGGTAATGTCTTGGAGTTAGAGTAGTACAGCAAATTTCTCTTAGAATATGAGAGGGGTTCTATAGATTATTTTAATAAAGATATATCTTTTTTGAAAAAAAATCGAGATTTTTCAATTTTTATAAAATAAAACCTTTTGTATTCCTCTAGCTCTCTAGTGGGGTGCAAAATATTTTGATTTTTTAAAAAATGTCATATTCCAGCAGCTCTCTAGTGATATACAAAAAAGAATGATAAAACCTTTCATATTACTTTAGTCCTCTAATGGGGTACGAAACATAATTTGACTTTCAAAAATATTAAAAATCTGATTTTCTCATCCGAAATAATAAATTTGTTTCATAAAATTTTATTATGATATATGAGAATTATAATTAAATATGGAATATTGAGATCGAGTAAAAATCAAAGTTTTAATTAACACATGATTAATAAGATACTGATTATCAAGCATCGTTAGAGGGATCAATCTTTAGTCGTGATTGTAATCAAGTCCCAAACCCTTTCCACATAACCTCTGGTATAATCAGGGACCTTAGAGTTTTTTTTAAGGGATTTGTAACCCTCAAAATACGAACTCCGATAGGTGGCCAATCTCACCTAGCCAAAATAGATTGGTGGTGACTTTAGAAAAATGATCGTTTTATAATGACTATTTAGGGTTAAGTTGAGTGAACAAACCATCTCAACGACTCAGTTCTTAAAATAAATAATAATAATAATATAGCCCATAGTAAACAATAATAATAAATAATAAATAAATAATGATATATTAATGTACATAGAAATGAGGGGTATACCCACTTTATGTCGGGCTAGCCAAGATTCACATTCGAGCCATGTTGCGCTAGGTCGGCAACTCTACTGGGGAATAATTAAAGAGTCAGGCCTACAATTAACTACGTGTTAATTAAATTTTGATTAATTCATTTTCCACCCAATATTTAATGATGATTCTTGGTATTTTCAAAAAGAATTATTTTGCACAATATAGTCTTGTGTTTCCTTTGTCTTTTGGAGATTTAAGATAGGGGTTTTGTTTTATGTTGTGAAAGGTTTGTTAATCCCTTCACACACACTAAACACATACAATACTGTCTCTTCCAAATCTCTAGAAGGTGCATAGGTGACTTAATATTTTAGAAGCGGGTGAAGTAGCTCTACCTTCTAAGGTGTTACCTCTATCTAGGCTAGTAAAAAGCCTCATTGAGGGCATGGAAGATACCCCCAACCGAGTTAAACCTTTTCGACACAAACATGTGGCGGGTAAGGATAGGGTACATCATTAGTCTGTTCCAGGCTTTGAGAACAATTCAAGAACAGATCTAGATATCTAACTTAAACCTCATATAGTAAACCTTATTGTCCTCCGAGTCAAAACCATTCCTAATTTTAGATGTCAATGAAAATTAGGGACATACAAAGGGATAAATTTACCTTTCTCTTTCTGATCTCTTTTTTTCATTATTTGTATTTATTTAGATAATTTTTTATTGTATTATTTTCCCTATGAAATTTTATTATTATTTGGATTTATTATTTTTTACAAATACTAACTTATTTATTCTTTTTATTTTTTATCCTTTCTTGGTGCATTTTTCATTTGCATCTATGGACGCTTGCTCTAGAACAGAATTCCAGCTCAGTTAAATTTTCATCAGACTTTATGGCAGAATGAGTACACACAGTGGTTGTCTCCAAAGCATTCGAGGAGGTTTGTGATGAGTCCAAAGTGAATTAGAAAGAACAAGGGGATTGTATACCAAAGGATCTCATGTCAAAATTGCCAAGAATCACACACTAGGATCTCTATCAAAATAATGTAACAGAATTGGCCGAGATATGGGACCATAGGGGAATTGCAAAATAGAGTTGGTTCGTAGAGAAGTGTGGAGAGATTACTCTCTAACTCAAAATACAAATGGATGAACAATTATTTCAAGCTTTAATAGAATTCTAGGATCCTTCATATCAGTGTTTCTTATTCAAACAATATGATAGACTCCAATCATAGAAGAAATCTCAGCTTTACACGGGTTAAGGCCTTTGGAAACAAACCCATTTACTGCAGAAACATAATCCAACAAGATTTCAAGAAAACCTAGGGCAGTTTCTTGACATAGATTTCAAATTAGGCCCTCAATATATTGAGCAAAAAAGGAATACAAGTGTTATTTCTTGGCAATTTCTATGAGATTATATCAAAGGATGCATAGATAGGGAAGAAGCTCTTGATGCATTTGCTTTAGCTATATATGGCTTCGTTTTCTTCCTCAGGATACTCGGACATGTGGAAACAGCCATGGTAGACCTCTTTAATCGGTTACAAAGAAATATGCATCCAACTTCTACCATTCTAGCCGAAATAATTTGAGCACTCAATGTGTGCTAAAAAGCAAACCGTAGGAGATTTTTGGGATTGCATTGCTACTATGTATTAGGCCCAAAGTCATCTCTGGGGTGAAAGTGCTAATAAGGTCAAGTCCTAATTCTCACATTGTATTCCTCTCCAAGAGTTCATCAAGAAGAAATGGCCTAAGTCTGGAACTAAAAATCAATAGGTTGAAACATTTGAAGAGTTTGGCTTTTGAAGAAATAACATGGAAAGAACTTTGGTATTCACCAAAATACTTTATGTATTGGTGTGGTGATCTATTCTTTTTGATTTTGCTTAGCGTATGGGGCATTGTAGGGTATACACCATTGTTAGTTCGAAGACAATATGGGTTGAGGCAATTAATCCCCATGACTTCCAATATTGCTAGTGTGGATCTTAAGCATCAAGGGAAGGGTTATAGAAACTCACTTTAGCCAACTACTTAACACTGGAGAGACAAATATGAGTCATGGTTATGTGCTTATGGATCAGACCACCCTAGGCATGATGCTTGGAGGAGTATCTAAGGCTGTAACATAATTATCCTTGGTATAGATGGAGTCATTTCCCAGGTATCTATCCAACCAAAGTGCCCTATGCCTTTCAAAATTGATATGATAAAAGAAAAAGCAACAAGAGAATGGAAAAGATTGGGTGATGAAAACCTAGCTCTTCTAGAAAAAATTGTATTTAAGAATAAAGATGAAGGCTAAAGAAAAACATGTCTAGAGCATAGAAGAGAAGTATAATTTTATAAAGCAAGATTGGGTTGAGTAGAATAATAAAATAATCTTGCATGCATGTCTGGGAGCTCAAGTGGAACATCCAGTAGGATGACTAAAGAAATGCACAGGCTTCGTGAAGAGTTAGGAGTACTGTAAGCCAAAGATTTAGTAAAAGAAGCAAAGGTAACTATTTTTGAATAGGAATGAGGGGGGCCATTGACATTCGGATTCAGTTAAGGAGACCTATAAAAAAAACAACCCAGAGTGGCCTTTGATGAAAAACAAGAAAGAGTATCTCAGTTGCTTTAGGAAAAAGAAATCCTTGTAATGACTATTAAGAAAAAAGAGGCAAGTATTGCACCAGAAAAAAATGATATCTATATCTGGGTTCAGGCTTATCAAGAAATGGAAGCATATTAGGATGATAAATTATGGTTGGCTGAGAATAAATGTACAAAGTGGTAAGATAATAGTGTGGTAAATCATCTCATGAAACAAATCTACTTGGCTGTCATCCAACCAAAAAAAATGCTGAAAAAGGTCCAGGACTTGAAAATGTATATTAATCCAATAGAAGAATATTGGCTTGTTGCACCTGAATTTCTAGAACAGGCTCAGCAATAGTATGAGCAGGTTAAGACCTTTCTTAGATACAAGCCACATTTGATCAATAATGTGTAATCCCTCAGAAAGTTAATGAAAATTTATAAGTCTAGAATATTTTGCTATAGCAAGCGATCCTACTATGCATGCATACATCACATATAGACATAATATTCATACATTCATTAAATTCATCAATTCATAAATAAAAATTTAACTCAAGGAAATTCAAAATTTTCTTTTAAAAGCTTTAATATTGCAAACTTAGAAAGATCTACCGAACAACCACCCATCCACTGGTACTATACTTGATATAGAGTAAGAAAAGTGGTCGAAGACTAGTTAGCAAGATTAAAAAGATTGGAAGAAAGTCAGCCTCAATGTCAAGAGGCCATTATTAAAAGACAAGAAGAATTTCAGGCATAAATCATAAGATTAATTAATTACTTTTGGTGAGGAGCTAGTTTGCTCACAGTCAAAAATTGTTGTGGATGCTTCTACGAAGGGATGTGGAGAAGCAAAGCCAAAAGACAACCCCCTAACATACGAGACACACAATAGGCAAGAGCACAAAATGTGCAACTAGCAAATACACAAAATGTGTCTATGCCACCAACCATCTATATTAACCTTAGTGTTCCTTCACAAGGGGTAAATGTAAAAACTACAGTTGCACAAGAGGATTCAGGTTTTCCTGACCATGATGAAAAAAAAAAGAGAAAAAAAGGGCAAGAAACCAGCTAAATCAAAAACTAAAAAAGGAAAAATACAACTTCTAGAAAGGAAATTTAAAGCAATAGAAGGGGCCAAAGTCTATAGTAGTATCAATGTTAAAGATCTTAGCTTGGTATCAGATTTGGTCTTTTTGTTAAAATTCAAAATGCCTAAATTTGAGAAATACAAGAGCATTATATCTTTTTCAAGCACATATTAAGAGGTTTATCCATAAAATGTTTGGATATGCATAAAATGACAAGCTACTTATCCATTACTTCCAAGAAAGCTTGTTAGGATTAACAGTTTAATGGTATAATGACCTGAACCATACCCAAATTCAATGCTAGACCGATTTGGAAAATGTATTTTTACAATAGTATGAACAAATGGTTAAAAAGATGCCATAACTAACTCTGCATAATATAAAGAAAAGGCCTACTAAATCTTTCAAAGAATATGCATATAGATTAAGAGAAATGCTTCTCAAGTTCAACCTCTATTAACTAAGAAAGAAAAAACCATGTTGCTTGTAAACACTCTATGTCCTTCTTATTACAATAAGTTGGTAGGGAATGTAACTAAGCACTTCACTGACCTTGTTATATCCGGGGAAATGATTGAAATAGCTATAAAGGTAAAAAAACTTTATAGCTAGTGAATTTTCGACTGGAAAAAAGATTGGATCCAATAAAAAAAGGAAGAAACCACATCTGTTAACTATGTCAATCAACTGTACCATTATGCACTTTGCCTTTTTACTAAAACTAAGGCTAGTAGGCCCAAAACACATAATCTCTCAACACATCTCAAACTCTTACTCCATAAACTCCATAAACCACCATTGCAAATCCTCTTCCATAAAATTAGCCCAGACCTAATGCAAATTAACTAGCTCAAAAAGCTAATCAATCCAGGCCTCGTTGCGAGCCTCTTCCTTACTTTTATAAAAAATATTTGCTAAGCTTCTTAAGGCTTAATTCATAACCCTTATTTTTACCAAACCTTATGAAAGTAATTTTCCTTGCTAGTATGACTAGAATATACATTATGAATATCATGTGATAGTAGGCCATTCAATTGAAAATTGTTTAGATTTTAAGAATAAGGTTCAGAATCTTTTTAAAGTAAGTGTTGTTCTATTCGATAATGCTTGGAGACCTAATTTTGTAGTAAATGCTTTGCTTGGTCATCTTGAGCCTAGAATTAATGCTTTGATCATCGAGGAAGAGGGATCGATGAAGATCAATGTCGAAGAAATCAAAATCCTAGTGGAATAAGTTTGGATGATCCTGACTAAAGGCAAAATCCTTAGTCAAAATAGCAGAAGCACTAGAGCCAATCTGATTTTGGAGCTAACTTTTGCAAGTTTCATATGTTCAACACATCTCAAACTCTCAGTCCACCAACTCCACTAACCACTATTCTAAATCCTCCTTCTTAGAATTAGCCTAAACCTAATGCTATTCAAATAGTTTTAAGAGCTAATCAACCCATGCTTCGTTATGAGCATTTTCCTTACTCTTATAAAAAGATATTTGATAAGCTTCTTAAGGCTCAACTGGTAGCCCATATTTTTACCAGACTTTATGAAAGTAATTTCCTTTGCTGGTATGACTTGAATATACAATCTGAATATCACGCGGTAGCGAGTCATTCAATTAAAAATTGTCCAGCCTTTAAGAATAAAGCTTAGAATCTTGTTAAAGCAAGTGTTTTTTGATTTGATAATGCTTGGAGACATAATGTTGTAGTAAATTCTTTGCCTAGTCATCCTCGGCCTACAATAACGCTTTAATCATTGAATAAGAGTGATGGTGAAGAAGAATGTCCAAGAAGTCAAAATCCCAATGGAATAAGTTTGGATGATCTTGACTAAAGGTAAAATCCTTGGTAAGAATTGTAGAAACACTGGGAGCCAATCTAATTTTGGAGCTAACTTTTGTAAGTTTCACATGACTTCAGGCCACACTTTACAAGATTGTTCAAAATTTTTAACTATGATCCAAAGAATGATGGACAATGGTGAAGTTGAATTTTATGAGGGAACTGGTCACGAAAAGTTAATCAACATGACCGATGAAGGGTTATCACAACCGCCTTATGGTAATGTCACCTTCTTAATATCTACTGTAATTAGTCGAAGGTTATTCCTCCTAAAATTAAAAGTGCTCCCACACTTATTATATAAGCACCCATGCCTTTTCCATATAAGGACAATAAATAAATGCCATGAAAATATGATGGTAGAGTAATAACCCCAGAAGCTACTATAACTGTTGTTGACATAATCAGGGTTAGCCATGTAATACGAAGTGGTTGACACTATAGCCTTGAAACTGGTGAAGTTGTGCCAAAGCAAAATCAAAGGGACAAACATCCAAAAAAGCCATATCTACTAAAGATGTCCTAGTAGAAGTTCAAGAATTAGTGAGGGAAAAAACGGTCAAATTTTTTAAATTTATAAAGCATAGTAAGTACAGCATTTTAGAGCAGTTGAAACAATAACCCACCAAAATCTCTTTGTTGGCTCCACTACTTAGCTCAAAATCGTATCAAAATGCTCTATTAAAAGTGCTTAACTAGGCATGCATTCCTCAAGCTATATCTATAAACAAACTTAATGGCCTGGTGAATAAAATTGTTGCTGACAATTTCATTTCATTTAATTATGATGAAATACCTCCAAGAGAGACCACTTCCACAAAAGCCTTTCATGTAATAACAAATTACAATAGCATTATATTGCCTAAAGTCCTTATTGATAATGGATTAGCTCTTAACGTATCACCATTAATCACTCTATCCTGCTTGCCAGTCGACACTAGCTAGATTAAACACAGCCAGGCAATTGTCAAGATATTTCATGAAATGAGAAGGGAAATCAAAAAGACCATTTCAATTATTTTAAACATCAATTTATGCCTCTTCAAAGTAGAGTTTCATGTTATGGATATTGTCCTAGCATACAATTTTTTATTGGGATGGCCATGGATCCACTCTACTAGTATTGTACCATCATTATTTCATCAAAAAGTCAAAATTTATAATTGATGAAAAAATGGTTAGCATATCCAAGGAAGATGATATTTTAAGTGTACTAAAGCCCCTTATGTTGAGATAGATGTCAAAACTGAAGAGTGTTCCCTCAGAGCCTTTGAAATTGTTAATGCCACCTTTACTGTAGAAAGATTTTTTAATCCAAAAACCTAGGCTCTTAAAGATCACCCATATGGTCCTCAAGCTCACTATTGGGCAAGGTACTCAAGCTAAAAAAAGCCATGGAAGATGTTTACAAGGGATAAGTCGATCCATTAATGTAATTGGTAATAAAGACAAATATAGATTGGGTTCCAAGTTAAAATGGAGCCAAAAAAAAGAAATTTAAGAATAAAACTTGAGGAAAAAAAGCTAACTAGGGACATTAAGCAAAAGTTAAGCCAAAAGTCAGCCTTTTACCCCAATTAAAGGAAATTTTTTACTATAGAGGAGTTATCAATCTAGAATCCAAAGAAAAAAAGCCAAAAATGTCACATTGGTGATCAATAAGGCCTTTGAGAAGGGTCAAGTGGCCATCATTGGGGAAAATGATGAGAAACTCAATGATGGACATAGAACCAGCCCCTGTCTTCTTGGATATGTTTTGAAGAGATAAACTATTACTAAAAAACTATAGTGTTTAGACCAATTCCAGCGTAATTCCAAGAACTCATTTTGACATCAAAGGATATTTTTTGTAAAAAACTTAAAATGTTTTATCATCATTTCAAAAATAGATGCGTATACCTTTTTATGTATATTTAATTTCTTTCATACCAATATTCTTTTTTCCTTTTACATACACATACATAAATCATCCTATATTTTTGTTTGCCCATTCTTGTTTTCTTTTTACTTTTATAAATCGCTTGATCGAAGAGAAGCAGATGATCTCATTTAATATTCAAAGGTTAACTTTCAATGGTTGTTTGCTTAAATGAGGTCAATTTTGAAAAAGATGTCAATGATTATATTTTGCCTCATGATCTATTAAAAATAATTGAGTATAAGGATGAATGAATAATACCCTATGAGAAACCCGTAGAGGTGATAAATTTAGGGGATTATGAGGATGATAAAATGGAGACCAAAGTAAGGATTACTCTCATGTCTACTACTAGAAAAGAATTGATAAGTTTACTTCAAAAATTTTGAAATGTCTTTGCATGATCCCACTAAGACATGAGGGCTAAATACAAAGATCATGGTCTATAAATTGCCTCTGAAACTAAGGTGCAGATTAATTTAATATAAATTAAAAAGGATGAAATCAAAAATGATTTTGAAGATTAAAGGAAAAAAAAAGAAATAATATGAGTCTAAATTTCTCGAGGTGGGAAAATACCCAGAGTGGTAGCCAACATCATCCCAATTCTTAAAAAAAGATGGCGAGTCAAAATGTGTGCAGATTACTGGGATTTAAATCAAGCAAGTCTAAAGGATAATTTTTTTCCCTCATAATGATACTCTAGTTGACAACACGATGAAGAACTGTTTGTTTTCATTCATCGATGGATTCTCATGGTATAAACAAATCAAAAAGGCTTTAAAAGACATGGAAAAGGCCATATTTGTCACAATGTAGGGCACCTTTTGTTATAAGGTGATGCCATTTAGATTGAATAATGCTAGGGTAACCTATCAAAGAGCAATGGCTAATTTTTTTCCATGATATGATGTATAAAGAAATTGAAGTATATGTGGATAACTTGATTTCCAAGTCACCCTAAAAGGAAAAGCATGTCACATATTTATGAAAATTATTTAAAAGGCTAAGAAAGCATCAATTGAAATTGATATGACAAATGTATCTTTGATGCAAGATCAAAAAGTTATTGGGCTTCATTGTAAGTGAAAAAGGCATTGAGGTTGATTCCTGATAAGAGTAGCACCATTTAGGAGTTATTGCCTCCATGCAAGTAAAACAAAGTAAGAAGGTTTTTGGGAGATAGAATTACATTACTCATTTTATTTCCCAGCTTATGGACAAATGTGATCTAATTTTTTGCTTCCTTTGGAAACATGATCTGGCTAGATAGGATAAACATTGCTAAATGGCATTTAAAAAGAATGAAACATTATTTATCAATCCCCCTTTTCTCGTACCACCCGTTTATGAATACAAAAAAGAAAAAGGATGATAAAAAGATTTCCTTGCATTACTTTGGAATATGGTCAAAACATTATAGGGACCTTAGTTAATATTAAATCTTTTGGACACTCTAGGGAGGACAAGGGTGGACAGATAACATTTTCAAATATTTAGGATACATGGTTAAAGAACATGTTAATGAAAAAATAATTATTTAAGGATATGTATAGTTTTCCCCTTATCAGAGGAAAAAGGGAATATCCACAACATTCTCTGAAGATGCCTTTGACTTTAGTATTAGGGTAGGCTTATTTTATCCATAACATTTTTTAAAATGCCTTCGACTCTAAGTTCAGGTATAGATTCACCTTGCCAGAAGAAAAGGGAATATCCATAAGATTTTTTAAAGATGCCTTCGACTCCAAGTTTAGGCATAGGTTTACGTTGTCAAATGAAATAGGAAAGTATCCACAACATTTTCTAAAAATGTCTTTAACTTTAGTATTAGAGTAAGCTCATTTTGTCCATAAAAATTTTTGAAGATGCCGTCGACCCCAAGTTCAGGCATAGTTTCCACTTGGCAAAAGAGAAGGGAATATCTATAACATTTTCTAAAGATGTATTCAACTCTAAGTTTAGGCACAGGTTCCCTTTGTTAGAAGAAATAGAGAAATATCTATAATATTTTTTGAAGATACCTTCAACTCCAAAAAGAGTCAAACACCCACCGCACAAAATATGAAAAAAAATATTTGTAACATTTTCTAAAAATATCTTCAACTCCAAATTTAGGTTGAATTGAAGTTATCCATAATGAAACCTATGAAGTAGAAAGTTAACTCATGAGGAGACATCATATGCACTTTTCATGCATGTTCATTTACATTTGATAATTTATAGATTAAAAGTTAAGCATGATATTGGAAAAGCTATTCATGTGCCAATTTCTTTAAGATTGAAAGGTAAGTCTTGAATCTTTTCAAATATTTTGAATATCAAACATTATTATTTCTGTTGCCTATCATAGTTCTACCTTAGTCAACCCTTTTTTACTTAGGTTTCACCCCAGTCAATCTTTTTTAACTCAAGTTTTATCCTGGTTAAACCTTTTTAACCTAGGGTTTGCCCTGGTTATATGCTTAGTTTACTATTATGGTTTTACCCTGGTCAATCCTTTCAACTTAGGTTCTGCTTGGTTAATCCTTTTCTACTCCAGTCTTACCCTGGTCATACCCAAGTTGACTATTAGAACTCCGCCTTGGTCAACCCTTTTTAACTTAGGTTTTGCCCTAATCAATCTTTTTCGACTTAGGTTTTGCCTAGTCACCCTTTAGTTGACTATCATGGTTACGCCTTGGTTAACCCCTGTAGACTTAAGTTTCATCTTCGTCACTTTAGTTGACCATCATGGTTTTGCCTTAATCAACTCCTCAAACTTAGGTTTCACTTTGGTCACCCTTAGTTGACTATCATGGTTCTGCTTTGGTCAACCCTTTAGACTTAGGTTCTACCCTAGTCATACCCAAGTTAAGTAGTATGGTTTTATCCCAATCAACCCTTTTTGACTTAGGTTTTGCCCTAGTCAAACCCTTTAGACTTAGGTTTCACTTGGTCACTTTTGTTGGTTGTCATGGTTTCATCTTAGTTAATCTTTTAGACTTAGGTCTAGCCTAAGTCATTTTCATTGCCTACAATAGTTTTATCCTAGTCAACTCTTTAGACTTAGGTATTACCTTAGTCACCATCTCAATTAAAAGTTTCACCCTTAGTTTAAAGTGCATTTTTAGTTTAGTTATTTTCGACAAAGACTTTACAGCTCAGATGAAAATCATGTTTATTTGGTCTTTACCTTGTTCTTGGTTCTCAACAATTGGCAAAAAAGGGTAGCTGTAGACAGCTAATTTCGTTCAGGGCTTTTTTTTATAGGCTTACATATCCAAGATTGAGAACCTAATAGCCACCTCAGTAGAGGTTGACCTTTTTTAGGCAGATTGGGCATTTTAAAAACTTTTTCTATCATGATTAATAGACTGCATATACGTGACAAAGAAAATGAAATTTCAAAGGTTGTAGAGAATGAATCTTGGATGAAAATGATGAATATTTAAGAGAAAAATTAGTTTTTAAATATTTTTTGTCAAATTTTGAAATTTACTCTTGCAGATGATATCATGGTTGGATTTTTTATTTTTAAGGATTTTTTGGATTTTTTCATGAAATTTTGGGAGTTGACTAACATATATTTGATCAACATCTATGTGGCATTAGTACCAAAAAATTGGTTTTTAACTTTATTCTTTTGGAATTTTGAAATTCATTTTTGTAAATAACATCACGATCAAATTTTCTATTTACATTCTTCATAAAAATTGGCAAGTTAATCATCATGTATTGCTGTCGATACTTGTATAGTATTTGCCAATACTTATCCTAACAAATCAAAAATATTCAAAGAAAGATATTTATTAGAATTTTATACCATGAGGTGTCAAATTATAAATTTTGGTATTTAATTTTGGATTTTTTACTACACTATGAGTATTCTATTTGTAAATTTTTTTGATAAAATCTATTAGGAATTTTAGATTTTCACCTTTATTATTTTATAAATTAATCAAAATTAATAGTTTGAGCAATATGTTAGATTCAACTCATTTTTGTAAATATTTGAATGTATTTTGAAATTTTCTTATCTCCAAATAAAAATATTTTTATCTATAAAATTTTTTGTTAAAATTTTTTAAATTTAAAGTTGCAAATTTTTTCACATAGTTGAATAAAATATTTTGGATATAAATTTTTGAATTTTTGATTCATTTTTATTAAACATAATTTCATCCAAAAGGGTTTTTGCCGTAATTTTTTATGAATTTAAAATTTTTAATTATTTTTTCTCTCCTAAAAAATTATCTTCATTCTTTGGGCCAAAAATGTTCATATGAATGTTTAATTGGGCCTCCCACATGATTAAATTTGTAACTGAATTTATCACGTGGAGTTTTATTTTTTTTTTCATTTATAACTTTTCATTTCTTACAATTTAGTCCTTCACCTCATTTTTTTCTCATTTTTCATGAAATTTACAATTAAAATTTTATTTTTTCACATTTTTAAAGTTCATGAATAATTATATATAATTTCAAAATTTTATAATTTAATTATAGGAGAATTAATTTAATCAGAATTGAATTTCATCATTAAAAGTTAATATCATCAAAATGATTATAAAGCCTAGGCACTGGCCCACATGACTTACCCTTTAGATTGTTGACTAACATTTGGTTCATTAATATAAAGAGACAAAAGCATTTATTAGGCATTAATTATATATTATGTAATAAAATTTTAAAAATAAATAAATAATGAAAGAAAATTTCAGGCAAGGGGGTTTTATTCCACCTTAGCTGAATTTTTTCCTTTATAAATAGGGGAAAGATCTTTCAAGTTAGAGGCTAATAGTTTTCTAAGTAAAAATAGCCAAAACATTAAGAAAAAAATCAAGTTTTTCAGGCTTTAAAAGTTAAAATTCTTGGAAAATTTTGAGTTTTTTGTTTATTTCATTCATTTTATTTGTTTTAATGCGACAAAATATGCTTGAGCTTATGGATTTTGTTACATGTTGAAAGGAAAGGTCTGATGGGTATGAACAATTTTTTTTAGTTGTTACGTTTAATTTTTCTTAATAATAGTTTCATTTTCTTCATGAAATATGTTGGTGTTGATATGATGTTGATTTTATCATATATATGTTCATATTGATTCTATTTTCCTTGGTATTTTTATGTTAGTATGTTGTTAAAACATGTTTATATGTTACTATTTTACAAATTTTACATGACGATGTTGATTTGAGCTTAGTAGAATTAGGATTTATAGTTGTTGTGTTGGAAAATTTTGATGGATATATATTTTTGTTGGCCAAAATTCATGGTTGTCTTGATTTAATTTTATTTGTTATTTTATGATAATTTGTGTTATTTTGCAATTTTTGAAACTTATAGGGACAAAAATAATTTTTAAAATTTTTTGAAAGCTTTATATATATAGTTCCAAGCTTGATTGTAAGTACAAGTGTGATTTGGTGTTATTTTTTAATTATTAAAAATACAGGGATAAAATTGTAAAAATAAAAAAAATTTAGGCCTTCCGTGCTTAGCCAAGACCTTCATTGGTAACTATGGATTTGTTTCATGCATTTTTTTCATGTTAAAATACATTTTTCAGACTTTTAGGGTTTTTTTTTATAATTTTAGAAAGTTCAAAGATTGATTTGCACAAATGGAAAAAAATTGTTTCGAGGCCATAAGTGGTTGGCGAAATGCTTCTTATGACTTTTAGTATGATTTTTATGATTTTTCGTGATGAGTCTTATGTTTAATTATGAGTTTGTTTTATGTAAGGACTAAATTGCAAAGTTTAAAAAATTTAGAGTCTAACAAGAAAACTGTGTTTTAAGATCAAAATGGTCTTTTCCTATAACAAATTACCCATTTAGTATATTTTGGTCATTTTAGGAACATATCTTGCATTTTAAGTCATATAGGGCTTAAAGTGTAATTTTGAAAAGTTTAAGGCTTAATTGTAATTTTTGCATTTTAGGTTACCTTTAATATTCTAATTACCCATTTACGGTAGAATTATTATTTTCTACCATTTCTAGGTCTTTTAGGGCTACCGATATACTTTTAAAAGGGAGATAGTTCCTAAAGGCATTTTAATAATTTTTTCTTAGAATTGAGTCCTATGTAATCATCGAGATTTTGTCATGAACAAGGTGTACATTGGGGTTAGGTTTGTCTTTTATGATATTTTTTTTAGTTTTTTAGGGTTAGCGAAATACTTTCATGTCGATAGTATACCCTAAGGGTTTTTGGATAATTTTGCGTTAAAACTCAGTCCGCTAAAGTTACTAGGATAGTTTCATGTTGAAAGTACTCTAAAGGACAATTTTGTCTTATCGATCTAGCTCAAGTATTTCTAGTCTAGTTTCATACATATAGTTTAAACCAACTTTTAGGGTAATTTTTATTCTTATTATTATTAATATTTTTAATAAAATAAAAAATTTCTAAAATTTAAGGCACCATCTTCGAGTTAAAGTACTACATTAAATTTCTCCCAAAATATGAGAGGGGTTTTACAGATTAATTTAATAATGAGATATCCCTTTTAAAAAGAACATAGGGATTTTTCAATTTTTGTAAAATAAAACCTTTTGTGTTCCTCTAGCTCTTCAATTGGGCACAAAAGATATTTTGATTTCTTAAAACTTTTCGTATTCCATCGGTTATCTAATGAGGTGTGAAAGAGAATGATAAAACCTTTCATATTCCTACAATCCTCTAGTCAGATACGAAATATATTTTGACTTTCAAAAATATTAAAAACCTAATTTTCTCACCCAAAGTAATAAATTTGTTTCATTAAATTTTGATATATAGATATTATAACTAAACAGGGAATATTGAGATCGAATAAAAATCAAAATTTCAATCAACATTGATTAATAAGGTACTAATTGTCAGGCATCATGAAAGGGATCGATCCTTATCATAATTTTAATTGACTCTTGGACCTCTTCACATATCTCTATTATAATCGGCCAACCTCAAAGTTTGTTTCTAAAGGTTTCATAACTCTCAAAATACAAACTTAGATAAGTGACCAATCTCACCTAGCCAAAATAAATTGATGGTGACTCCAGAAAATGGTCCTTTTGTAATGACTATTTAGCGTTAAGTCGAGTAGTGAACCATCTCAATGATTGAGTTCCTAAAAATAAAAATAATAGTGATATGGCCCCCAGTAAATAATAATAATCATAATAATAATAAATGAATAATAATATATTAATGTACATAGAAATGAGAAGTACACTTGCTTTTAAGTCAGGCTGGTTAGGATTTACATCCAGGCCATGTAAAGATAAGTACCTCTTCATATTTGCATAGGAAAATACATCCACTGGGTCAAACTTTTTTTGCCAAGCTTGCGATAAGCCTAGGATCAAGGTGCCTTGGTTGTCCTTACCAAATGGAAGAGCAATTTGGATACCAATCTAGATGTTAACCTAAACCCATATAGTGAGCCCTATAAGCCAAACAATGTTGAGCCACATAATGCTACTAGAATGACCCGAGAATAAGGACACTCGAGGAAACATTTTTAACCTTTCCTTTTACATACCATAGTTACATAGGCGATGTGAATGTACCTTGTCACCCATGTGTGTCATGTCAATGTCAGGACACGACGTTATGCTGTTTGATTGACTACTAACCTTTGTTGGTAGGTAAGTGATAGTAAAGTTCATCACTTATGAGGATTCATTTTGCCTTCAATTAAGTCATAATCAACCTAAATAAGCTGATATGCTACCCGAATGGTAACTCAACACATACCCATTTCTAGGTGAAGATGAACGAACATCACCACCTAGTCATTTAGTTTTATACCTAGAGGTATCACATACCTTGATAAGGGTGATTTTAACCTGGACACACCGTTATGCTATTGGTGGGTACCTAGCTTGTCCTCATACTTGTCATGTCTACCCTTAGGCATCTTAAGGCCTATTGTAGGGCATTGTCCATAATATTTACATTATTTTATTCTTTTTTCATGTTTGTATTAATTTTTATTGATAGTAATCTATCTCCTTTTCTTTTGTTTTTTTTATTGTTGAATACATCATAATCGTCATCATGGGATAATTGGCTAAGGTTTGATTTTCAAGAGAGTCAAAGCATATTTTAAGGATCAGCAATTCAAAGATGAGAAATCTTTAAACCTAATTAAGCCTCGAAGACACACGAAAAGGGCAAGATAGCTTTTGAAGATAGAGGATGAACATAGTCAAAGTAGCTCGATCTTTAAGGCAGGATATCATGTGCACTAGACACCATGCATAGAAGTCATCAAAGTTCTTTGAACATGTGACTAAATGATGCAATCATGTCAGACACCTTCAAATGCAATTATTTATGATCAATCTCTGTTTCTTGCTTCATGAAAGACACTATTGGTGAAGCTGTCCCACAAGCTAATTATCTTTCTCATTTACATAACTATCTCAATTCTTTTGCTACTTTATTCATATCAATAGTCATTCACCATCATGATTCCATACATAACATCATTCCATCATGAGCAATCATTAATAAGACATGTCATAAGAGCCTAATACGAGAATAGTCAAAAAATACAAGGGATTCTGAAATTAGGCAAGGAACACGAAACTAAATATTGCACATCGCTAAATGCCTACTATTAAAAATAGATCATAGAAAACAATAATCAAGAATGCATTAAGCGACTTAAGTTTATGTACAAAGAATCATAAAACTAAATGCTTTGTCGGCAAGATGAAATACTAGCTTAAATCATAAAGCTCATGGAATTAATAACAGCTTCCACAAAGGAAAATGGGCAGACTAGTAATATGGATACTGAAAAAGAGTCAGCTAATATGGAAAATCACCCTACCAGTAGTACTGAAGCTACCTAGGAAGAAGTCCATCAAGAAAAATAGCATAACATAGCATTATCCTCGTTGGTAATAGCAGTGATACATCTAAACCCTATGGCAACTAATTAATTCATCCCTGAATCCCATGGAGTGAATACAGGAGTTTTTCTAGTTGATCCCACAACCATCGACCATAATAACTAGGAAAAGACAAATGGTTAAAAGCCTACAACATGTGCTAACGAGATGGACAAGTTTCAACAGTTAAAAAAATGTCTTTGGGTTATCAAAAGAGTAATAAGTTTGGAGCATAGATGCAGAATCTTTATCTCTGGTGTCTAACCTTGTCATTCCCTCAAAGTTCAAGATAGCCAAGTTTGAGAAGTTCAACAGAAGTATTAACCCCACCATGCATATTCAGATGTACCTCAGAAAATGGTTGGGTAAAAAAAGATGAAAAGCTCTTTATCCACTATTTTAGCATAATTTGATCAGGGCGACTGCCTGATGGTACATTGAATATTATAATGTCAAGATTCAATCTTGGGCTGACTTGGCTAGAGCTTTTTAGAGTCAATATAAACACATGTTGAATTAGGCTCCTAATCGATTCTCCCTATTAATTTGGAAGAAAAAGCCTATTGAGAGCTTTAGCTAATATACCTCGCGATATAGAAAGTGTATAGCTTGGTTTAGCCTTCTTTAACTGAGGAAAAAGATACGTTCATCAGCACCCTATGTGCCCATGCTATGGCAAGTTAGTAGGGAATGCCACCAAGAATTTTGCTGATCTCGTACTATCTAGCAAAATGATTGATGCTGCTCTCTAAAGTGGCCAAATGTCAAAAGGCAGATCATCTGGGTCAATCAAGAAGCTAACCATCCTTAAAAAAAAGAAGAAGAGGCAAATGCCATAAGCTATGCCAACATAACTTAGCCAAGTCATTATTAGGTACCTAGCCCATATTATTCGGGCATGCCCTACCTTAATCTAGTTATGATACCTCACGCTCCTCAGTCGGTTTACACCATGACTTATAAGCCAACCCTTACTATCCATTTAAATCTTCCACGAAACAATCCACCTCTAGCTAACCAGAATGCTAATCCCTCTACCAATAATCTTGCAAACAACCAAAGAACAAATCTTATGAGACAATAGTTTCATCCTATCACTATGACTTACAAAAAGCTCTACTAGGTGCTACTCCATAGGTACTTGGCCACTCCTATTTATGTTCCTGAGAAGATGCCCCTATACCCTTAGCTGTATGATCCCAATGCCTACTGTAACTGCCACGCTAAGGTAGTAGGGCATGACACTGAAAACTGGTTATCTTTCAAGTGAAGGCTATAGAGCCTTATCAACTTAAAGGTCTTGCAATTTAGGATGAATGGGGGGCTAAATGTTACTACTAATCCTTTACCTAACCATGTTGAACTAGTTGTGAACATGATCAGTGTTGCTGACCTCTATGTCAATACAATCAATGATCAATAGAGGCCATCTAAGCTAAGTGATAAGATCGATCTGCAATCACTAGAATCTACTCTTGACAATAAGGCTGTGTTAGAAACCCCTATGCTTTTTAGTTTGTTTTTGCATGATGTCAAGAACTGCTTGTAGGAATCCTTTGTAATCAACATTTTTTTATTATGAATTATTAATAAAAATGACTTTCGCATAAAGTGTTTGATCTTATATGCCTATTTTTATTCTTTACCTTTGTTCAAACCCTTTTTAGGTGCCATGATAAAAGTGACATGGATACTCTCAATGAGCTTTAAAAGATTGATTTTGAATGATTAATCTATATTGGTGAAGTTGATTCTAGCAAAGATTTTGAGGGAGGTCTTATGCCATTAAAACTGTCATGACTGTTTGAACCTTTTTATTGAGTCAACAAAAACTTAAGATCATTTGTGGCTAGTGCAAATTAGCGACTTTAAGGAAGATGCCTTTAAACATGAAGTGAAAAGAATATTAAGACATGAATTTGAATGCTACTGCTCGTGATCAAGATAATCAACATATTTTAAAAGAGAATCTTTCCCCAAGAAATAACTCATTAGTTCACACAGTCATTTTTAAAATAAAAGGGCCATCTTTTTTTTTTCATTTTTTATGAGTTACAAAATCATTCCCCTTGCTAGTCCCTTTGAGCCCAACAAATTTATTCTTTCAAAAACCTTGATCAAGGATCACCCTCCATAGTAGAGGCATAGAAAGTCTTTCAAGGAAAATAGGTAGATATCCCTTTCTAAATTGTCAAAATGCTCAACATCATTGGGCAAATATAAGATATACAAGTTATCAAAGTCTAAATTTGCTCCAAAAAAACAAAGTTAAAGTGAAAGTCAGAAAAAACAAAAAATAATGAAAAAAATTAAAAATTAAGATCTGATCAATCAAAAATCAAAGTTAAAAATCAAAAAGAGGGAGCCTAAAAAAAAAAGCAAGGCACTATCGCAATGTACCCTAGGATGGATCATCATGGATTTATGGGTGTGCACGACTTAAAATATTTTCTTGACTTAGAAATCTCTTCTTGACTGAGACTTTTCTTTGGTGATGTGATGAGAACGAAAATGCATAGATTCTTGACCTGTGGTACAATGAAAGGGACCATAAGATGAATCGCTCATCTTATTGGTCTTGGATGACCACCATGAAATGGCCAATGCTTGGAGTTGCCGCCGATCATTTAAGGCTAGGCATGATCGGATTGAAACCTATGTTTTGAGATACGAAACTCAAAACATTGATCCCATGGTCTACATAGTACAAAGATTCATCATCGAGTTTGAGAGTTGGTTACGTGCGATAAGGTAGGAACCTCTTCGCGACACCCAAAATTGATACCTTACTAGCTATGTCTTATCTTGGTTTTGACTATTTCGATCTTAACTTGTCATTATTTCGATATAATCCTTTTTAATGCATGAATCTTGTAGAAATACAAATCCAGGTTTGATAAAAAGATTTAATCTCATATATGCCCCGGAGAGATGGGGAATTTAGAGATATTCGATTTAGAGATTTTCGATAAAAATGACCTATGGATTTTACTTTGAAAATGGAATGTTCCACTTTGGACACTGGAGAGATACCTACGCGGAACATTACCTTTAATTTTATTTGGAAACATTTTGAAAACATGAATGCAAATAATCATCACAAAGAAATCATGTTAGTAAGGCAAATAAATGAAATACCATAATATGGACCATTCAATTCAATGATAAAGAAAATGGGTGGACTATTGGAATTTATCTCGCTATTGGCATCAATTATCTAGGAATAACTGAATTGATAATTTTCAAGATGCATATGGGTTTCTTGATTAAACAAGGTTTATTTGACATATTCATAGAAGTCCGAGACGGAGGAAAAAATTAATTGTAGTTGAAAGATAGGGTTAGAGTATCCCTTTAGAAAGGTGGGGTTGGAGTATCCCTGTGGATGACAAATAATTTTGACAAAAGAGGATTTTTTTAATCTTGACAATTTTGAAAAGCGGGGTTGGAGTATCTCTTTGAAAGGTCAGGGTTAGAATATCCCCAAAAGTGACATGTTTGACACTCTTTGATAAAGTCAAGTTAAAAAAATTAAGTTGACAAACCCTTGTGATTTAGAAGATGGGTGAGCATTTTGATGACTTCTAGTGAAAAAAATTATTGTGAATGAGGATGGTAAAGATGTAAAATATGTTTGTGCCTTGATACAAGCCTATGGGAGGTCAAAGCGTGTTCTCAAGTCTGATTGAAGTGATACAGTGACATTCGAATGTCTCGAGATGAAATTCGGGAAAACAACTCAATTTTGACCATAATCAAAATAGAGGACAACATCGTGCTATCTTGCTTCCCAAATTTATTCTAAATTGGTTTAAAGGCTATAGAGGGTGGACAAGATACCATTAGTAAGGTAACTCGATGAAGGTCAACCTAAAAATATTACCCATATTCCAAAAAGTCATTTTTTAGGGGAATAAATGTTCAAGTTCAGACTAATTGAGCTACTGGCACAGCATATAAGGGACAGAGTGTGTCAAAATTTGAAAAGTCACCCCAGACTCATTTGGTATCAAAAAATTACAAGTGATACCTTTTTGAAAAGGGGATTTCATGAGTCTTTTAGAAAAAATGTTTAAAAAATTTAGAAAAATCATTTAGTGGGTTTGAATGAACCAACCAGAATACATGTTTGGATTCCAAAGGTTTTAGATAGTTTAGATTTGAAAAAATCAACACTCTCTCATCCGGACTGATTTGGGGATGAACAAGACCTTATTTTAAAGATATTTTGACACAGTTTTAGAGAAAAATATCATAAAATTCATTGAAAATCGTTTGGGATTTTAAAGTGATTTTTGAAGTTATAATAGCCATGCTGCCAGCAAAGGACAAAGCAAGGCAAGGGATATTTCTCATTTTTTTTTATGTCTACAGGTCCAAACTCGAGTCATTGATGTTCAAACATCTATGAATAAAGGGGAAAGAGTAGCATGAGCATCACGAACTCATTTACACAGCCCCAAAGTAGTTTGGGATGATGAAACAGCCCATTGATTATACCACTCAAGGTTTTAACTAAAAAACAAGCCATGAACATTTCGAGAATTGTGCAAAGCTATTTTTGTTGGAAAATCAAAAGATTTAAGCTCGTTTAACCAAGACTCTAGATCTAGAAAACTTAACTTTCCCTAAGATATTTTGCTAACTTTAAGAAAATGGTAAGTCCATGCTAATCCTTATTAGTTGAGGTTAACATGCTTGGCTTGGGAGGGTTTCAAAAATCAATTTTTATCAGCCATTAAACATGCATTTTGACAACAAACATACAAAGGGGATGGCACATAACATAAATAGGGATGCTAATTTTACTAATGGCCTAGACAAAGAAAGTGTTATGTACTTTGATAAGAAAATGTTATTGATGCTGAAAATGATAATGATTCACGCAAATTAATGTGTAAATTTGCTTGAAATGTGTTAGGCTAATGATTCTACATGGATTAAGGATAACAAGATGCATGGACATGGCATAAAATGCATAAGTAAGAGATATCAAACTAATGAGGATGAAATGAGGCAGTTTGCACATAAAAGAGGCATTAAGGCATCCAAATCTTAAACTACCACAACCAAATGCAACAATAATGCATGATAATCCTAAGAGGGTGATGGAAACATAGAGAGCTCACTAAAATGATGAAGGTGTTGAAAAACAGAAAATATAAGTAATAAAGTAGGAAGTTATACCAACAAAACTTCAACTTTGGCCAAATAGTTAGAGCAAAAGAGATGGCTTTAATTTTCCTCTTTTCCTTGTTGTAAATAAGCAAGAAAAAGGTAGAAACAATAAGGTTTTGTTTCTGGTATGGATAAGGGGATTTTTAGAATGTATAGAGGTTAAGAATGAGTGTTTTAGGCCTATTTTTGGCGGTGGGTGAAAAACTATGGGACTTGGTTTTTTGGATGTGTGAATGTGTTTTTGGAAGCTGAAACGAGCTAGAATCTGACCTTTTTTGGCTGAGATAGAAGTGGTCCCTTTATACCAGCATTTTGGAGCCAAATTAGAGGTGTTTTTGGCCACTTCTCAAGAGGGACAAGGTGATTTCAGCATAGTGGCTATAGGGAGCAACTTACTGCCAATGTGATGGGCATAGGGTGGCTAGTTTAAATGCTGAAATGATTTTTCAGCAAATAGGATGGCTGATGGTGATATTGGTTAAAAAGCTAGGGAGTAGGGTGATCATGTGATGTTGACATTTTTTTATCTAATTTAAACTTCAAAAAAATGTTATGATTAATTCAAAAGTCTAAATTCGTAATCTGATATGTGTTTTAATCTTTCTTGATGCAAAGAAA
>JBBYHL010139794.1:13787-31661 GCA_038381835.1 Adansonia madagascariensis | reverse complement strand
TAAATAAAAATCTCTAAGACTTAGCTAATTTAATATAAATAATGAGACTAAATAACTCTATTTTATAGAGTTATCACATATATAGATATATTTAGGAATAATGGGTACACTTGCCATTTTAAGTCATGCTTGTTAGGATCTGTATCCGTGCCACATTGCGACAACAGTGTGTTAGTTATATTAGTTTTGAATTAATCTCAGTTTTGATATAATTAAAACTTTAGCTTAATGCTTGTGTTTATATTTTTAAGATAGTATTTTTCCTTGAAACCTTTTGATAATACTTTGAAAAATACTAAAATCGTTTTTGCCCTTTAACTTACTCAAGAATATGTTCTAAATGCATACTTTAGTATAAAATATTTTTTGATAAGTTTTATAATGTTTTAAGTCATAAAAACCCCTTAAAAATGATTTTTAAGTGTATATTGATACATTAAGTGTATGTATCGATACAGTGCTTTACAATAGCTCAAGTTTTCCTAAAACACTCAAATATATCGATACAAATAAGTCTGTATTGATACAACATGGTGAGTATCTCCAATGGTCATATTTTAAGACTTTATATAGCAATGTATCGATACATCAACTTTGTATTGATACATCTCAATGGAAAAGAATGAAATCACTCAAATAAAGCTTCCAATGACTTCAAATCCACAGCTATCATCCACAACAGCTATATTCATGATCAACACTATAAATAAGCCTCTCCAACACCTTGAACAAGATGATGAACCAAGAAATTAAGCTTAGAGTCATATTTTACATCTCTTAAAACATTTTTATTCTAAGTAGTTTACAATTGTATAGGCTTAATTCTTCTTATCTTTGTATTCTTCACTTTGTATCTTTAGATGCACATTTCCTATATGACTAAACTCTTATAAATACCTAGCTTTTAGAGGTTTTATTTGTTTACACAAAATCTTTGTAAAAAAGGAAGGTTCTTACTTAGCTAATTGAAAAGTAGAGAAAGGTTTTATTTTAGCCATTAAAGATAGAAAGGGTCAAGGTTCTAGCTTAGCCTTAAGAAAAAGATAGGAGTTGTAAATGTTATACTTTAGCCTTGAATGGTAAACAATTTGGTTAGTAAACTAGAGAAATCTTAGGCAAGTGAATCCGAGGTAGAGGACGTAGGCAATTGAGGCCAAACCTATCAAATCATTGAGTATGCTTTTCTTTTCTCTTCTCTGTACTTGCTTATTATTATTCACTAATTGCAACTCCAAAGCTTATTATTTAAATTTCTCAATTTCATCTATCAAAGTTTTAATTTGCAAAAGTTTTTAAGAAATCAATTCACCCTTTCTTGATTTTATTCACCAATAAAAGTGCTAACAATTGGTGTTAAAGCTTATGTCTCATTTTTATAGGCTTAACATCTTTGAGCAAAGATCCATAAAAGATCAAGTAAAATGGCTAGTAGTGATAATTTTGATAAGCCTCTTTTCTTCAATGGTGAAGACTGTGCTTATTGGAAAACAAGGATAGGGCTCTTTCTTCAAAGTTAATGATTATTAAGTTTGGAAGATAATCATGAATGGCTCATTTATCGAACAAGGATTACAGATGATTTAGAAATCCCCAAGGAGAAAAGTGAATGGGATGGGAAAGACACTAAGATAACTCAACTAAATCCAAGGCCATGCACAATCTCTTTTGTGCATTAAGGCTAAATTAGTACAATCGGGTTTTCCTTTGTGAAACACTAAGGAGATATGGGACAAGTTGGCTATCATACATGAAGGGACCAATCAACTCAAAGAATCAAAGATAAGCATGCTCACCCTAGGTTATGAAATGTTCAAAAGGAAACAAGAGGAGAGCATCAAGTAGATGTCCGATAGTTTTATGGATATTGTCAATGGCTCAAAAGGTCTTGGGAAAGTGTATCCTAATAAACAGATGTCAAGAAAATATTGAGTAGCCTCTCTAAGTTATAGGAAGCCAAGGTGACCGCAATTGAGGAGTTAAAAGACCTTAAACCTTTTACCCTAGATAAGCTCATCAGATTATTCCTCATATATAAAATAAAGATGAATCATGGAAAGGAGCAACCAAGGAAAGTTGGAATTGCATTGAAGGTTTCCATGAATGAGGAAGAAAAGGATGATAAACATATGGAGATGATTACATTTGCTAAGAAATTCAAGAAATTTATGAAGATGGATAAGGAAAAATCATCTCAATCAAGCAAGGTTGAAAAGGTGATATGCTACGATTGTAACAAATATAGCCATGTCAAATATCATTACCCTTTATTGAAGAAAAATAAGAAGAAAACATTTATAGCAACTTGGACTGATAGTGACTCTTCCAATGATAATGACTCCACGGAAAACCAAATTGGCAACCTTTGCTTCATGGCTCTTAATGAGCCCAAGGTAATCTTAAACTCTTATAATTTAAATTCTTATACAATTGATGAATTGCAAGATGAATTTGATGAACTTGCAATTGATTTGAGGAAATAAACTCAAATTATAGAACAATGATTTCAAAATTGAAAATTGAAAGTTATTTGTTATTAAATCAAAAATTAAGTTTGAAAGTGGAAACAAGGATTTAAAAAATGATTTAATGATTCAAGATAAAAATTAACATTTTGAAAAAAGTAAATTTTGATTTGAAAAAGATGTTAGTATATGCCTTAGAGCCAATCAAATTGGATAAGGCATATAATAGTTAATAATGCAAAGCAATCACTTCTATTAGTGATTCAAGGTTTTTCTTCATGTTAATGGCATGATTGATAATCATGCAAACACTAATTGGATAAAGCCCATGAAACAAAATGGCATTGCAAAATTAGTAATGAGTTAAGATGATGAGATCCTTATGCATCAAAGTTATGTCTCTAGAAATGTTCCTAGTCGTCATATTGTCAAAATAGGGCATTAACAATGCACAATGACTAGCATGTGGTAAACCTCTATGCATTTGATGCATGCAACTCTTTAATTCTACAGGGGTTAAAGCATAGAGATACTTGGGGATAGCATATGGGTGCTTGTTTTGTGGAAACAAGTTCACTGAACATGGCTTGTATGAGAAATCCATTTCGTATAAATCATTCAAATGCCTATGGAATATGTTCTTATGTGCCAGTCATGTATATGAGTCCTTGAACCTGTGATACCAGGTCATATTTTATGTGGAGTGTCATGCTTTTTATTCCATCACAAATAGGTCCATAATAGATGGATGCTTATGGTGGGGTGATTTTGGGTATGGCATGAACCATACGAAGGTGGGTAAGTGATCCAGAGAGTATTCACCACTCTGAGTGACATGAAAAGTCTCATATGTTCTTGGCTTTAGTTAATTTGATAAAGTCATTAGCTAACACATGATGAATTTAGGAGAAATTATTTCTCTAAATTCATAAGGTTAACCAAAAGCTATAAAAACTAATATGGATTTTAGGATATTATTAAATAAAGCCAAATAATTGTATTTGAAAAATTAAATAATTATTTGATAATTATTTAATTAATTATTTAATAATATTTACATGAAATAAAATTGTTTTACTTGGGTTAGAAAATTTAATTATAAATTAAATTGTCCAACATATAAATTAAAGGATTTAGGTGAAAAGCCTTAATTAGCAAGTCAAGAGAGTTCAGTTGTGAACTACTCCAAGTTGGGCTTGCTAACAGGCTTGGCACAAGGAATAGCCATCTTCGGTGTGCTACTGAGCTAAAATATTAATAAGTTACTATTTCAACCTAATCTTGGACAAGTTAATTTTATAGTTTTAATTGGGCTTCAAGAAACACTTTAGAGGAGGGCTACCTTCTGGATATGTAATAATGGGCTTAGTTGACCCATATTTCAAGCCTAACCTAGCCCATGTGTATTTAAATACAATATTAAAGCTTTTTTGCTAATAAAAAGTATTAGAAAAAACCCTAGATGCCAAGCTTAGACTTCCTAAAGGGTTTGGCGCAACACCTATGCTTTCTTAAGCTTTCTTTGCATTTTCATGGATTTTTTAAGTGTTCTTGAATCATTCTTGACACAACAAACTTAGAAAAATATTTTACCAAAATTGAGAGATTAATTTTTCATAAAGGTTGTGAAATTGGCCAAACCTTAAAATCCCTACCTACTTCTATAAGCCTGATTGTGTAGATTTGCATCTTAGGTGATCAAAAAGTTTTTTTAATCACAACGAAATATGGAAAATCAATTTTTATCTTAAAAAAAATCAATCAGAATAAAAAATTAGGATTTTGGGATTCATTTTCATGTATCTATGAAAAATAGCTATTTCCTTATAAAGTTATTTTTCTCCTCTTTAATGCAACAAGCATGGGAATTATTCCTGGATCACTTCGGATGTAAACTTTTTTGCTATATATCTTTTGGTTAAGGCTTGAAAAGTTTTTTGACTAGCACTAGAGAACCATCAGACCTCATGAAGGGTTTAATAGGCATCCATATGGATCATCGTTAAAGGCAGGACACTATGCTGCTTATGGCCTTAAGAAAAGATCATAGTAATCAACCCATTGTGAGTTTGTGTAGGGATTGGCACACCTATAAGTTACTAGTCTCTAGAAAGGTATGATTTCTAACAGATCTATGTTTTAAGATTGCTATCTGATCACATGTACATCTCTTTCTAAGATTCTGAGAAAATCCAGGTGTTTCTTTGTTTAAACTTGCTAAATAAGTTTAATTTTGATTAATTTTTATGCTTATATCGATATGCATAACCCAGATTTTCCCTTTCAAAAGAAAATTGAAAGCTTGGAACATGAAAAGAAAATCATTTTAGAAAAACCTTTCATATGAGTATGACCAAGTGTACTTCATACTTTGCATAGTTGTCCTATAAAAAAAAAGACTCAATTTAAACTAAGATAAGCATGGGTTCCTAAATGAACAACTAACTTGGTAACTAACTTTGAAGGACCCAAAGCAATTTAGGTACTAAAAGCCAAGTGATTGTTCTTGTAGGGGTGTTGAAGCAATAAGGAGCAAAGCAATATGATATATATATGGGTCTAGACACATAAAGAAGTATGATAAGTAACCTCTAAGCCTTAAGCTTGTTTTTATCATGTATGGTTACCTATTCATGATATATATATGTTTATTTATAAATAATAATTTATCGAAAAATGTTTTTATAAAATATTATTTGATGCAAAATGATTTTAATTTAAATTCATGTTTTACGTATTGAGTGATTATGAGCTTACTTGTCTATGCATTTGATGATTTGGTGCTTCATGATGATATGCTAGATTGATTTGTTAAATGATATTATGAAGCATGAACTCAAGCATGATTTAAGCAAAAAGACTTCATTTTGATAAATTTCATGTTTAGAGTTGTTAAGAAGCTCTAATGCATGACTAAATAGTACATATATCCTTAGGGGGAGCAATTAGAGCTTACTTATATGATTTGATGCCATGAGCATGCATTGGCAAATCCTTAAGTTTCTTCAATGCTTTATATTCAATCATGCTTGCATGGGACTTAGAATGTTTGCTTATGTAGTAAGTGCTGGAAAAACAAATAGATTTGTGCAGTGAAATTTCAAAATTTTAAAGCTAGACTGTACTAGATCATGTTCTCATATGCAAGAAAACTATCATAATCGATTTCTTGAGTTGTAGATCTACAGATGCTATCCAAGAATTCCTAAAGTAGATCCCCATAAAAGTTTCAAGCAATTAGCCTTCTCTATTATTACTCAATTCAAAGATGGTAGAGTGTGTGGGCACTTTTTGTCTTGATCAACTTAAAATTTGTATGACTTGATTCTCCTTCAAGGTCACCTTTGTTGGTGATTAGAAACCCTATAAGTGGCGCAAATGTCCCATCTAAAAGCTTAGAGGTTGCCACGTAACAAGGTGACCTTAATTAAAATAATTATCTTACCACCTCCTTAAAAAACTTTAGTGGCCGTCTACCTTAATATGGGTGTCCACAAAATTTTTAACCAATCCTAAATATTCTCAAACATTATTTGGCCTAATATATTCTAAGAAGTTTAACATGTTTAATCTAAAAACTTAATTAATTCTAATTAAACCATTAATTTTATTCAACTAGATAATTTTTCGTTACTCCAATTCTAATTCAAAATAAAATCATGAAAATTTTATTTGAATAGAATAATTATGCACTAATTATCAAAATAAAATTAATTATAGTAAAATAATTAATTTTAATCACAAATTAAAATAAATAAATTTTATTAATTTATTTAGAATTTTTTTTATAGAATTCATAAATAAATATTTAAACAAGACTTCATGGATATCAAATTAATTATATAAATAATTAATTTTCCCAAATCTACTTATTTAAATTAATTCCTATATTTATTAAAAAAGAAATCTAATTAATTAAAATTACTAATTCTCGTTTAAATAAAGATTCCAAATAAATAATACCAAAATTTATTTTCATTATTTATTGAAGAAAATGACTACACTCCTAAAGAGAGTGTATCTAGTGCACTAGTTCACCATATTGAGAATCTTTCACCTATGAGCATTCTAATCAATAACCATCCATTGAGGAATTATGTTAAGCTAGTAGAGGGACCAATTAGACATATACAATTAGACTCCAATAATCAATGCATTAATTATTCTATATTGAACAAATAATCATATAATTATTAATCTCAAAACTGTGCCGCTACAGACTTGAGACTGCATTCCAATTATATATCATATTACATAAGCTTTATAGATAGCCTTCCAGTTCAATGACCTTGTCATCTGTGTGATACTTTCATATGATATCTTTGATTAACTTAAGGTTAAAGTCTATTTTATCTACTTGATCACTTTATCTTAAAGTTCCATTATACTCTATGTGAAAATGATCATCCACTATATGTAAGCAATTTATCATTTGACATGCAAATTATTGAGGCCTCGTTCATTTCTAGTATTTCATATAATGCCTTTTAAGAGGATAACCTTAACTTTTTATAAGAGCTATGATTCTATATCTATATGTAAAGCTCTCACTGATTATAAATGATAAAACTTATGAATCAGTCTTGTAGCTTACTACTTCAAGATGCTTTACCCTTTAGAACATTAAAGTATACAAGTTATACATATGGAGTCAATTACTTACTCAAGATTTTAGTAATTACATGATAAATGTCTAAAATGAATTAATCCAAGTAAATAGACATATTAATGAATTAATTACACTTTGGTCTAGTCATCTATGTCTCTACTTAAAAGCTGGACCACTCTTGATGGCCAAGACAAGCCACTTCCCTAATTAGATTTAGACAACATAATAGTCTTAACATTAGTTAATTGCTTACATTAACCTCGTAGACTAGGGACTACCAATTTAGACTACTTACCTTAGACTATTATCTATTTGCATACAAAGTCCATTATATGCAACATTCTAACGTTATAAACGTAAGTAGTCAATGAGCCATATTTGCTTACATATACTTTAACGTGTCAATTAAACGAGGAAAGAATAACAATGATATAATGAAAACTTGAATATATAAATATGAATAATCAGTTCAAAACTAATGAAACATCTTTCATCCTAACGATATTCCTAACAATCTCTCACTTACCTTAAAAGAGTAAATGAGTCATGTCTCGTATCCCCATACCCTCAATGTGCCTTTTAAAACTCTTAAAAACCAGATTTTTAGTAAAAAGATGATCGAAGTTATCCTCAGATACAATTTTCTAGACATCAACAACACCATCCATGACTAGTTTTTTTATAATGTGGTATTCCCTGTCTATGTGCTTTATCCTCTTGTGGTATCTATATTCCTTGGTATTTTCTATTGCCACATTATTATCACAATGAAGTGTAATAAGTTCATCCATACAAGGAATTACCTCAACATCTCTCAGAACTTACAAAGCCAAGTTTCTTCCTTAGATGCTTTAGAAGTGGCCACATTATTTAGTGATGACAAAATAGAAAAAAATAAGGGCATTTTAGAGTTTTGGTGCATGTACCTTTAATGTGGACAAGGTACTATGCTCAATTCCATTGAATCTAGTGGCTTGTTTAACAAAAATAGTGGACAAAGGTCACTTTATGTTGCAAAATTAGAAAAATCAGTGTTGCCCTTGAATAAAAATTGCATTTAGTCATGAAAATGTCCCTTATCATGGCTATTTGGGCCTTAAAAATGTAATTGATTCAACTACAAGTCCAATGCTAAGGTCAAGTATGAATTTGGATGATTTTTTATGCTAAAGACATAGTCCAATACATGTTTTAATGTCATGGTGCAAAGAGGTAAAAATAGCACAAACTAGCTATTTTAGCCTTGATGTATCAATATAATGCTTCTTGTATCGATACTTGGCACAAATGTTTTGCCTAGCAATCAATACAATGAAGTTTGTATCGATACCTAGAGCTTGGTATTGATACCAAGACTCTTTCTATCGATACCATCATTCTTTCTATTGATACTGGCTAACTAAAACTAGTTTTTAAGCTACTATGAAGTCTGGTATCTATAGGAAATCTTAAGGCAACAAGTTATCAGATTACAAAAATTTATAAACTAATTCATAAACATGGCAGTGAAAACATAACAATAAAGATAATTTGAGATTCCTAAAATAGGATCAACTTGTAAGATCTTGATTAATCTTTTAGATCAAGAAACCTAAAGAACTATTTAAGATTCAAACATACCTCAATCTTAAGAAGTTTTCTAGCAATTCCATGACCTAATTGCTAGAAACACTAAGCTCAATTATTCTGAACCTAAGCAATTCAAGCAGCCAGCCTCTAATAGTTATCCATACAGGTGACCCAAAAACCTTCAATAAGGAAAAAACTTCATTGCTGAAAGCCACCAAGAGCCATCCTAGATCTTAGATTTCAATTAACCTTCCTTTGCATTTATAAGACCTTGCTTTAATAATCAAAATGAAGAAGAAAAGTAATTTTTTTTCTTATTGCATAGGAGTTGGCCTAATCTTCCATAAGGATTCTAAAAGGATGTCACCCAACCCTATTTTAGTTTCCTATGGCCGAACTCAAATCTTCAAACTAGCTGTGAGGGATGACAAAATGAGCTTATATAGTCTAGGCTTTAAAATTTTAATTTTTGAGAAATTATAATTTTGCTACTAGCCTATTTAAACTTATTCAAATTAGGCCCAAGTAACCATTACTTGTATTAGAAATATAAACCTAGTCTCAATTTAATTTCTACTAGTCACCATTATGTGTTGACCCATTATGCCCCCATCATACTGGAAATAAATATAAAATAGCCCAATAAAGAATGTTTTATATTTATAGATCAAGATTGACATCTAGCAAAGCACCATGGCGACCCAACATGCAAGGAGTGCTAATATGATTTTGACAAGCCCTTTAGTGTTTAATATGTCAATGTAAGAAAGATCTTTTCATCATATATCCTGAAATTAGCAAAAGCATGGTTTAGCGTCTACTCTTAGCTCATTCCACATAAGTAAGCAACCCCTATGTTTTAACTCCACAATCAATATTACCTTGGCCAAAGACTTTGAGTTAACACTAGCTAGGTACATGTGAGATATGTCCCCTCATATAACTTAGGGTGATGGATCCTTTTTAGACCACTTATTCACCCACCATATGATTCATGCCATACCCAAAACCATCCTACTATAAGAATTCATCTATTATGGACTCATTCATAATGGAATCAAAGCATGACACTCCTTGTACGAGATGACTTGTGTCAAAAGTCTAAGGATAACTTATACTACTGACACATGAGAGTATTTCCATAGACATTTAAGTGAAATACCAAATGGAGCTCTCATACCTGGTCAAGTTTAGTGAACTTGTTATCATAACAAGAACTCATATATACTTGAACTTTGGGATCGGTTGTATGCCTCTTATGTATAGATGCTTACATATGCTAGCCTTTGTGCACTATCAATGCCCTATCTTGACAACACAATGAATAAGAACATCTTAGAAACATAGCTTTGATGCATAAGGATCATATAATTGCAACATTTTACAACTCCCATGAAAGGTCGATGTGTTTCATGGGCTTTATCTACATAAGTAGTTTATAAGAATTATACAATTACATTTTATGGATAAAGAAATACCTTTACAACAGTAATTAAAATATAATGTTTGATTACATGAAATCACTAAATGCTGATGCCTTACAAGTCTCAATAACTGGCTTGTAGGGTTTACATTAACAATCTCCCACTAGTACTAAGCCCTATGCCTTTTATATGACAATCATGTTTTAGTTGGGACAAAATCCATAATGATTCTAGGAGAATGTTGCCCAACCTTGTTTTGGCTTCCTTGGCTGAATTCAAAGCTTCTAACCAACTATGAAGGATGACAAACATGAGCTTATATAGTCTAGGGTTTAAAATTTTAATTTTTGAGAAACTATAATTTGTCACTGGCTTATTTAAACTTATTCAAATTAGGCCTAAGTAACCATTACCTGTATTAGACATATAAACCTAGTCTCCATTTAATTTCTACTAATCACCCTTATGTGTTAAACCATTAGGCCCCCATCATACAGGAAATAAATAAAAAATAGCCTAATAAAGAATTTTTATATTTATAGATCAAGATTGGCATCTAGCAATGCATTATGGCCACCGAACATGTTAAGAGTGTCAATATGGTTTTGACAAGCACATCAGTGTTCAATATCTCAATGTAAGGAATATCCTTTCATAATATATCTCAGAATTGGCAAGAGCATGGTTTAATATCTATTTTTAGCTCATTCCATATTAGTATGCAACCCTGTGTGTTAACTTCATAATCAATATTGCCTTGGCCAAGGACTTTAAGTTAACACAGGCCAAGTACATTTGAGATATGTCCCTTTAAATATCATGGGGTAAGGAATCCTCTTTAGACCACTTATTCACCTATTGTATGATCCATGCCATAACCAAAACCACTCTACCATAAGCATTTGTCTATTGCAGACTTATTCGTGATGGAATCAAAGCATGACACTTTTTGTACGAGCTGACTTGTTATGAAAAGTCTGAGGATAACTTACACTATTGACACATGAGAGTATTTCTATAGACACTTACATGAAATACCAAATGGAACTCCCATGGCTTGTAAAGTTTAGTGAACTTGTTACCATAATAAGAACTCATATGATATCCCTAAATATCTCTATATATTAACTTTTGAGATTAGTTGCATGCGTCCTATGCATAGAGGCTTACATATGCCAGTTTTTGTGCATTACCAATGCCTTAACTCGACAACATGATGAATAAGAGCATTTTAAAAACATAGCTTTGATGCATAGGGGTCTTGTAATTGCAACTTTTTACTATTCCCATGAAAGGCCAATGTGTTTTATGGGCTTTATCTACATAAGTAGTTTATAAGAATTATACAATTACATTTTATGGATAAAGAAATACCTTTACAATAGTAATTACAATATAATGTTTGATTACACAAAATCACTAAATGCTGATGTCTTACAAGCCTCAATAACTGGCTTGTAGGCTTACATTAATAATCTCCCACTAACACTAAAGCCAATAGCCCCTATGTCTAAGCCCCATGCCCTTCATATGATGATTGCATTTTTATTGGGACAAAATCCATTGGGATTCTAGGAAGATGTCGCCCAACCTTATTTTGGTTTCCCTTAGCGAAGTTCAAAGCTTCCAACTAGCTTTAAAGGATAAAAAACATGAGCTTATATAGTCAGGGGTTTAAAATTTTAATTTTTGAAAAATTATAATTTTGTCATTGGTTTATTTGAACTTATTATGCTTAAGTAACCATTACCTATATTAGACAAAGAAGCCTCGTCTCTATTTAGTTTCTACTAATCACCCCTATGTGTGACCTGTTGGGCCCCCATCATACTGGAAATAAATATAAATTAGCCCAATAAAGATTATTTTATATTTATAGATCAAGACTGCCATTAAGCAATACATCATGGCCATCCAACATGCCAGGAGTGTCAATATGGTTTTGACAAGCACTTCAGTATTCAATATCTTAAATGTAAGGGATATCCTTTTATCTTATATCTTGGAATTAGCAAAAGCATGGTTTAGTGTCTACTTTCAGCTTATTCCATATTAGTATGCAACCCTATGTGTTAACTTTATCATCAACATTGCCTTGGCCAACGGCTTTGAGTTAACACGGGCCAGGCACATGTGAGATATGTCCTCTTATACAACTTAGGGTGATGAATCCTTTTTAGACCACCTATTCACTCACCATAAGATACATGCTATACCCAAAACCACCCTATCATAAGCATTCATCTATTGTGGACTTATTCGTGATAGAATCAATGTATGACACCTCTTATACGAGATGACCTAGTATCAAAAGTCTAAAGATAGCTTACATTACTAACACATGAGAGTATTTTCATAGATACTTAAGTGAAATACCAAATGAAACTCTCATGGGGGGTCAAGTTTAGTGAACTTGTTACCTAACAAGAACTTATATGGTATCCCTAAGTATCTCTATACTTCAACTTTTGAGATCAGTTGCATGCATCCTATGCATAGAGGCTTACGTATGCTACTCTTTATCCATTATCAATGCCCTATATGGACAACATGATGAATAAGAACATTTTATAAAGACGGCTTTGATGCATAGGGACGTATAATTGCAACTTTTTACAACTCCCATGGAATGCCTACGTGTTTCATGGGCTTTATCTATATAAGTAGTTTATATAAATTATACAATTATGAATAAAGAAATGCCTTAACAACAGTAATTAAAATATAATATTTGATTACACAAAATCACTAAATACTGATGCCTTATAAGCCTCAATAATTGGCTTGTAAGGCTTACATTAATAATCTTCCACTAGCACTAAAGCCAATCACCCATATGTCTAAGCCTTATGCCCTCCATGTGATGATCATATTTTTGTTGGGACAAAATCCATAGGGATTCTAGGAGGATGTCGCCCAACCTTATTTTATTTTCCCTTGACCGAATTTAAAGCTTCCAACTAGCCATGAGGGATGACAAACATGAGCTTATATAGTCTACGGTTTAAAACTTTAATCTTTAAGAAATTATAATTTTGTTGCTAGCTTTTTTAAACTTATTCAAATTGGGCCTAAGTAATCATTACCTGTATTAGACATATAAACCTAGTCTCCATTTAATTTCTACCAATGACCCTTATGTGTTGGCCCATTAGGTCCCTATCATACTAGAAATAAATATAAAATAGACCAATAAAGAATATTTTATATTTATATATCAAGATTGGCATCTAGCATTGCACCATGGCCACCCAACATGCAAGATGAGTCAATATGGTTTTGACAAGCCCTTCAGTGTTTAATATCTCAATTAAGGAATATCCTTTCATCATATATCTCAGAATTAGCAAGAGCATGGTTTAGTATCTTAGCTCATTCCATATTACCATGCAACCTTGTGCTTTGACTTCATAATCAATATTACCTTGGCCAAGGACTTTCAGTTAACATGAGCTAGGTACATGTGAGATATGTCCCCTTATATAACTTGAGGTGATGAATTTTCTTTAGGCCATTTGTTCACCTACTGTATGATTCATGCTATACCTAAAACCACCCTACCATAAGCATTTAGCTATTATGTACTCATTCTTGATGAAATCAAAGCATGATACTTCTCATACGAGATGACCTGATGTCAAAAGTTTAAGGATAACTTACACTACTAACACATGGGAGTATTTCCCTAGATACTTAAGTGATATACCAAATGGAACTTTGATAGGGGGTCAAGTTTAGTGAACTTGTTACTATAATAAGAACTCATATTATAGCCCTAAGTATCTCTATACTTCAACTTTTGAGATCAACTGCATGCATCTTATACAGAAAGGCTTACATATGCTAGTCTTTATGCATTATCAATGCCATATCTTGACAGCACTATGAAAAGGAATGTTTTAGAAACATGGCTTTGATGCATAGGGATCATATAATTGTAACTTTTTACAGTTCCCATGGAAGGCCAATATGTTTAATGGGCTTTAGCTATATAAGTAGTTTATGAGAATTATAGAATTACACTTTTTGGATAAAGAAATACTATTACAATTGTAATTAAAATATTATGTTTGAGTACATGAAATCACTAAATGCTAATGCCTTGCAAGCCTCAATAATTGGATTGTAAGGCTTACATTAACAATCTCCCAATAGAACCAAAGCCAATCGCCCATATGTTTAAGCCCCATGCTTTCCATATAATGGTTATGTTTCTGTTGGGACAAAATCCACAGGGATTCTAGAAGGATGTTGCCCAACCTTATTTTGGTTTCACATGGTTGAATTCAAAGCTTCCAACCAGCTATGAGGGATGGAAAACATGAGCTTATATAGTCTATGTGTTCAAAATTTTAATTTTTAAGAAATTATAATTTTGTCGCTGGCTTATTTGAACTTATTCAAATTGGGCCTAAGTAACCATTACCTGTATTAGACATATAAACCTAGTGTCCAATTAATTTCTACTAATCACCCTTATGTGTTAACTTATTAGGCCTCTATCATACTGGAAATAAATATAAAATAGCCTAATAAAGTATATTTTATATTTATATATCAAGATTGGCATCTAACAATACATCATGGCCAACCAACATGGCAAGAGTGTCAATATGGTTTTAACAAGCACTTTAGTGTTCAGTATCTCAATGTAAGGAATATCCTTTCATCATTTACTCGAAATTAGCAAGAGCATGGTTTAACATCTACTCTCAGCTTATTCCATATCAGTATGCAACCCTATGTTTTAACTTTATATTTAATATCGCCTTGGCCAAGGACTTTGAGTTAACACGGGCTAGGTACATGTGAGATATGTTCCCTCATATAACTTGGCATAATGAATCCTCTTTAGACCACTTATTCACCCATCGTAAGATTCATGCCATATCTAAAACCACCCTACCATAAGCATTTATCTATTCTGGACTTATTCATAATAGAATTAAAGCTGACCCTCCTTATATGAGATGACCTAGTGTTAAAAGTCTAAGGATAACTATACTACTAATACATGAGAGATTTCTATAGAAACTTAAATGAAATATGAAATGGAACTCTCATAGGGGGTCAAGTTTGGTGAACTTGTTAACATAAAAAAGAACTTATATTATGTCCCCCAAGTATCTTTATACTTTTATTTTTGAGATCAGTTGCACGCATCTTATTCATAAAGGCTTACATATGCCAGTCTTTGTGCATTATCAATGCCCTATCTTGACAACATGATGAATAGGAACATTTTAGAAACACTGCTTTGATGCAAAGGATCGTATAATTGTAACTTTTTACAATTCCCATGAAAGGCCAATGTGTTTAATGGGCTTTATCTACATAAGTAGTTTATAAGAATAATACAATTATACTTTATGGATAAAGAAATACCTTTACAATTGTAATTAAAATATAATGTTTGATTACATGAAATCACTAAATGCTGATGCCTTACAAGCCTCAATAATTGGCTTGTAGGGCTTAGATTAACAATCTCCCACACTAACATCGAAAGTGAATATTGAGATACTTTTATATCGAAAGTACACATTAGGAATAGATTCATCATATTAGACCATTTCTAGGTCTTAGGGTCCATACTTTTAATAAAATGAAGATTTTATAATTAAGGCAATGTCTCCTAATTAAATCAATGCGTAGAATTCCTACCAGAATATGTGGGGGGTTTTACGGATTATTTTAATAACGAGATATCCATTTCAAAATGAAAATTGAGATTTTTCAATTTTTGTAAAAATATAACCTTTTGTACTCCACAGGTTCTCCAGCAGAGTATGATAGAGAATGATAAGTTATTCGTGTTCTCTTGGTTCTTTGAGAGGATATGGAAGATATTTTAATTTTCAAAAATATTAAAACTTGATTTCCTCATTAGGAATAATAAATTTGTTTAATAAAATATTATGGGAATTATAATTAAATACCAAATATTGAAACCAAATAAAAATCAAAATTTATGTTAGCATAGGATTAATAAGGTACCGATCACTAGGCATCACAAGAAGGTTGATCCTTTATTGTGATTATAACTGATTCTAAGCCTCTTTCAAGTGATCTCTGGTATAAGTGTAGACCTTGAAGTTTGTTTTATGGGTTTGGTTTTGTAGTCTTTAAAATATAAACTCCGATAGGTGGCTAATCTCACCTAGCCTAAATAAGATTGGTGGTGACTCCAAAAAAATGGTCATTTCATAATGATTATTTAAAGTTAAGTCGGGTGAGCGATTCATCTTGACAACTCAGTCCGTAGTCAAAAAAAATAAAGAATAATTTGATAATAAAGATATGGTTCCTAAATTGAAATAAAGAATAATGATATATAGATATATATATATATATATATATAAACAAGGGATACATTTGCCACTTTAAGTCGGGCTAGTGAGGATTCGATTTGGGCTAAATTGTAATAACTTAGTGACTCTAGTGGAGGTCGCTAGAGAGTCTAGCCTAAAATTTATCATGCATTAGGAAATTTTGATTAATTTAGTTTCAATTGGTATTTAATTATAATTCTTAGTATTTTCAAAACAAAATTTTTATTACATTCTTGATTTATATAGAAATTTTGCTACATGTTATTTACATTTTTCATTAACCCTTTTATTTCCTTTCCAACATTATTTTTGGGGAAATTAAGGTGGATTTTTTATTATTTTTGAAATTATCGAGTCATAAAAGGTGAGTTGTTCCCCTACACACATTGTACACATGCATATGCATTAGATTTTCTGCCATAGTATATGGAGGGGGTTATAGGTACCCAATATTTTAGGAGAGGCGAAGTAGCTCTACCTTATAAGGTGTTAGCCTTTGTCTGGCCTAGTGAAAAGCTACCGAGTGTAAATTCCTACACCCACCCGAGGTGTTAGCCTTACTATGGGCATCAAAGATACTCTCACTCGAATTAAACCTATTTCGACCTAAACTCGTGATGGGTAAGGATTAGGGTACCTTGTCATTCTTTCAAGACTCATGGAGCAATTTGAGAACCTATTTAGATGTATAACCTAAACTTCATGTAATGAATCATAGTGGCCTCACTCAGTTTAGAGCAATACTTATTTCTATGGGGTACCAAACTAGGTACACTTAGAGGGACGCATTTAACCCTTTACTCTTATGATTTGATTTTCTTAATATTATTAATTGTATGTTGTGTTATTATGATATATTTTATTTTTATTAATTTGTTATATTACAAAGGAGGTTTTTTTTTTAATTCTTGGCATCAGATTTATATATATCCTGCAGAAACTTGTAAATTCATTTATGCACATGCAACATTCACATTCTTATATGTTCATGCATTCATAATTTCCATAATGTATTAATTCATTTCATTTATTTTGTTTTAAGAATCATGACATGGGTGATAATTCAAAGGTAAAGGTATTCAATACATTCACATTCATCTAAGAAAAGTTTAACCATAAAGTCCTTGGAATGTAAAATCTGCATAATAGACTGATAAAAATGGTTGAGGGTTTACATGCAAGAAAAAAATCACGTATTGGAAAGCATTAGAATACAGGGAGATCAAATGATTGTGAAGATAACTTTTTGGGCTACTTGCCAGATTTTGTGAATATAAGGTTAAAATGAATAAGCACAACACAATTAGGAAAATGTAATATTTGTAAGAACAATTCTTTTTGTTACTTTGCTTTTGAATTTTGTAAACATGACTACATATGACCACAATTAGTGGATAGGATAGTGAATTTTGGCAAGTGGTACAATGATGTTGAATCATGACTCAAATTTCTCAGATTCCTGCTTCTACAAAAATCTT
>JBBYHL010139794.1:2054-13687 GCA_038381835.1 Adansonia madagascariensis | reverse complement strand
TATGTCTGTTGAATCATGTCTCATTCACTCATTCATATATTTGTTCATTCATACATTTTTCTATTTATTGACATACATACATGGATAATTAGTGGATAGGATAATGAATTTTGGCAAATGGTACAATGATGTTGAATAATTAGTGGATAGGATACAATTTTCTATTTATGACCATAATTAGTGGATAGGATAGTGAATTTTGGCAAATGGTACAATGATGTTGAATCATGACTCAAATTCCTCGGATTCATACTTCTACAACATTCTTTATGTCTGTTGAATCATGTCTCATTCACTCATTCATATATTTGTTCATTCATACATTTTTCTATTTATTGACATACAAACATGGATGATATGTATTCATGCATCCTGGTTTAAGTTCCTTTTTCATTTTTTTAAAGCGAAGTAACATGAATCATTAAATGGAAGACATCACAAACTACAAGCTCAATGAAGTTTCTTGGAACAAGCAATTCCGTTTGCACCCAGTAAAATATTGTTTACACTTCTGTTTAGGGATCCAGGGAAGTATAAGCTTAAAGATAATTATTTAACATTGAAGATATATAATATAGTCAGTGGACACTAGCAATCCACATTAATACTGGTTCCTTTTCATATAGGGCAGATGTAAAAATCATTCCATAAAAATAGAATTGGCATTCCTTGACTTTAACAAGAAGGAAAAGTCTTTACAAAAGCAAAACCATAACTAAAAAAGTTGTTATTATTACAACCAGTCCCATCTCATAACAACACTTTTGTCAGGAATTCATGGAGTATCAATTGAACGACAATTACCTTGAAGTACTTAATTTTCATCATACTAACACTCCTACTCGAGATCTAGGGAGTATCAGTTGAATGGTAATTCCTTAAAGTATTCAATTTTCACCATACCAACCTTCTGTCGGGGATCCAGTAAGGTATAAGTTAAAGGTAATTATCTCAAAATACTCAATCTTTGGGGAACCAGTCTTATAATTACATATTCTTTTTGACTAAAGGGCAACAGGTAACATATATGGGATGAGAAAATAACTTTACCATAGTTGATGGTGGCCAAGACCATAGTAAGTCAAGAAACTAAGGAAATCCATTCTGATAGTGTCCTCAACCCTAACCTTTTATTGATCAAAAACTTTAACCGATTTAGTCCTATACCTCATAACCTTTTATGCAAACTTTTTGACCTTAAGCTCTAAAAGGTGAAGAGACCTGGCAAGTGGCTTAGGCAATTCTTAAAAGTAAAAAATAAAACAGGAATGTGTATTATCCCCCCTTGATTTCTTACATCGAGTTCTTTTGCTTGCTCAAAATCAAATGAACTCTGTTATTCCAATAAAGCCTGGGAACCTCCTTATCCATAGTATGAATTTTAAGCTATTGTAAATTCTGATTTGAATTGCTTGGATGATTACTTACTATGTCATAAGCTTTTGGGCTCATTCTTCTTGCTAGAAAATTCAATGAAGAGTCATATAGTGGTTGTTCTCATTGCATGATTAAGATGACAAGAAATAACCATGCATTTTGTGAAATTTCTGAGCTTGAAAACTTCGAGTTTGATACACCTCCTGATGTTTTACTAGCTGATTTAAAATTTGGCCCTCAAGGATGCAAAATTCAAAGTTGGTGGAGGCCTATAAAAGACATATGGTCGAAGGGTCATCGACCTTCAGGGTCAATGTCTATCTTAACTTCTATACGATTTTTTTGGAAACTATGAATTGGGAAATGAATTTTGGTTTGTGAATAGTATGTAGATAGCCATTGACTATAAGTTTTGTTAATAATGACCTCTAATATCTAGGATAATGAGAATATTTTGAAAAATTTTTCTTAGTAGATGATTACCATCAGGTTGAACTCTTTCAGAATTTACTTCCACATGTATGATTATTCCATACATTTATAATAGATCTTTACCACCGCAGACCTTCCATACTAAAGGTTCTTTTCTATGGATTCCTTAAAGGTCAAATAAATAAGTTATGGTCCTAAAAGATTCATATATCAATAATTTGACATGCATTAAAATAATTATAGTAATGCCGAGATCTTTCACTTTGATAACCTTTTGCCATAACTTCCATGACACTCTTCCAAATCTTTGATTTAGGAAGAATAAAAGTAAACATGAGCCAAACTTTCTTTTCTCTTTGAACAAAACCTTTTCAAACCAATTCTTGATATAATAAGATATGAGATCTAAAGCTTTTCCAAGCCAATCTGATGTTCTTTCCTAAAGACTCAACAAGTTATTGGTGGCTATGAAACCAATAGTATTGAGGGGCATACCTTAAGCCTTTATTCAGTGCAATGTAATGTCATTAATGTATTCAAAATGATTTTAGAAAGAAAACAATGCTTTTTCCTAATGAAATACTTGTCAACTCAAATCGTTGTGTTTGAAATGAATAATGGCCTTTTTCCTTTATCCCTTTGCAAATATAGAAAATTATCCTTTCTGGTCCCTTTTAATCTGGATAATACATTTTTTTTCTTTTAAACCTTAATCAAGGATCGCCCTCCACATCAGGGGCATATGAAATAAAGCTTTGAAATCAGAAGATGCAAACTTCATTTCAAGTTACAAGAAGACAAAAATGTCATAAGGTAAATTTTGAAGACCAAAAAAAAGTTTGAGTTTCAAGCTCAAATATTCAAAGTAAACAAAAAGAAAATTCAAATTTCAAGTTTTTCAAAGTAAAAAAAAAGTGCAAATTTCAAGTTTTTTCAAAATGAAGAATACAGTAGGATAAGTAGATGCGTTTTGCCTTAGAGGACATGTCGAGTTGAGTTTTAGTGAAGAAAATTGATCCTTGATTCAATTACCCTTAAACATTTGATTTGGGCCTATTTATCCTTTTCTTCCTAAACCAAGAACCATGGCCTATGTTATGTACGTAACAAAGTCCATTTGGATCAAATATAACTATTTGAGCTATTGGGCTATTTCTAGGAAGCTCTTTAAAAATTCGTCTTTTTGAATGATTTTTGAGTCTTCAGTAATATGACAAAATTATTCCTAAATCAACAAATAGCCACCAATGAAAACTTTCATGTTAATTCAAAAATAATCCCAAACATACGAAATTTTATGATCTCAAGAAAAGGTTGAGTCAAATGCCTTGGCATTGATTCCTCTCAAAATAACCTTTTAGAACTTTTGTACCTAACCTTGAGAATTGATACTTACCTAAGTTCTTTCAAATCAACCTTTCAAAACTTGGCATTACTAGCATTTGTTTAATACCTATCAGGCCATGTATTTGAAGATTAAAAGGGTGTTATAACTTGATTATTTGCCTTTGAAGGAATTTCCTTAAAAAGATCATTCACATAAATTTGACCTTGATAAACCTTGACCATGATATATCAAGTTCTTCAAGATAAATTTTAGCAATGCCACCCCATTCTTGCCTTTAAATTTATTTCTTCATCTCTTTCAAAGAAGTCCCAAATGGTGATAATCCATCACAAGAAAGTTTTAATATCATGATAAAGATAACATATCCATTATCCTTGATATTGGAAAATCTATGGTCAAAGTAGTTTTATAATTTTCATAGATTTTGATCAAGTAAACTTTTGCCCTAGGTTATTGAGAAAGTGATCTCATTTTGTAAATCCTAGAATTTTGATAATTTATGAATTTTTTCATAATTTTAATAGAAGTTTGTATACATGCCTCGAGCATATATTTATCTAATTGATAATGTTGTATTATTGAGTTGCTAAACATTAATTTGATATTTGGTTACCTTTCAGGACAAATTGAATAATTCCTAGATCCTTGAAATAAAGATTAGAAGAAGGATTTCATAGGATAAATATATGATAACTTGTTAATGATTTAAATCTTCAACTCCAAGCATGGAAAGAAACCTTCCAATTCAAGTTTAGCCAGAGGCTCTTTTTGCTAAAAGAAAAAAAAATCCATAACATCTTCTGAAGACACCTTCAAATTAAAGTTTATATTGATTCTCTTCCTATAAAAAATATAAATGTTTGCAACATTTCTGAAAATGCCTTGAATTCCAAGTAAAAGCAAACTTTTAAAAGAAAAAGATATCTTTGAAAATATTTAAAAAAATGCCCTTAATTTTAATATAATCATGTCATCATATGCATTATGCATGCATTTGCATCTAATAATTTGCAGGAAAGGTAAGCATGATGCTTAAGGAGAGCAACAATCATGCTTACTCCCTTAAAATTGGAAGGTAAGTTTTTCATCTTTTCAAATTGACCGAACATCAAATGTTATCCCAAACCCTTTTCATTTATTGACTTCTTGGCTTTGTCCTAGTAAACCTTTTATCCCTTTGAGTTGTTAATTTCATCCCAGTCAACCTTTTTATCCCTATTAACTTGTTGGCTTTGTCTAAGTCAACCTTTTATCCCTATTATCTTATCGACTTTGTCCCAATCAAACCCTTTATCCTTGTTGACTTGTCAATTCATCCTAGTCAACTCTTTTCTCCCTATTAACTTATTGACTTTATCTCACTTAACCCTTTTATTCTTATTGACTTGTCAACTGTATCTCGATCAATTTTTAATCCCTATTAACCTATCAGCTTTTTCCCAATTAACCTTTTTATCCCTGTTGACATATCGACTTTGTCTTAGTCAACTTTTTTATCCCTGTTAACGTGTCAGCTTTATTTCAGTTAACCTTTTTATCACTATTGACTTGTTGGTTTCATTTCAGTTAACCCTTTTCATTTGTTGACTTATTGGTTTTAACTTGGTTAACTTCTTTTATTTGTTGACTTGTTGGCTTCATCTCGATCAACCTTGTTCATCGGTTGACTCATCGATTTCATCCCAGTTAACTTTTTTATCTTGGTTAACTTGTTAGCTTTATCCCAGTCAACCTTTTATCTTTATGGACTTATTGGCTTTATCTCAATCAACTTTTTATCTCTTTTGACTTGTTAGTTTTATCTCAATCAACTTTTTTTTCCTATTGACTTGTTGACTTTGTTTCGATCAACCTTTTATCCCTGTTGACTTATCAACTTTATCTTAGTCAACTCTTTTATCCCTGTTGACTCGTTGGCTTTGTTTTGGTTAACCTTTTCTGCCTATTGACTTGTTCACTTTATCCGAGTCAACCTTTTCTCCCTATAGACTTGTTGGCTTTGTCTTAGTCAAACTTTTTCTCCCTGTTGACTTGTCAGCTTTGTCTCAATCAACTTTTTTATTCCTGTTGACTTGTTAACTTTGTCTCGATCAACTTTTTATCCTTATTAACTTGTCAGCTTTGTCCTAGTCAACCCTTTTATCCCTGTTGACTTGTTAGCTTTGTCTCAGTCAACCCTTTTATCCTTATTAACTTATCGCTTCGTCTCGGTCAACCTTCTATCATTGTTGACTTGTTGGCTTTGTTCTCGTCAATGCTTTTATCCCTGTTAACTTGTTGGCTTTATCCTACTATACCCTTTTATCCCTATTGACTTATTGGCTTTGTCTCGGTTAACCTTTTATCCATGTTGACTTGTTGATTTCATCTCGATCAACCTTTATCCTTGTTGACTTATGGCTTTGTCCTAATTAACCTTTTGATCTTTGTTGACTTGTCAATTTTGTCTCAGTCAACCTTTTATCTTTGTTGACTTATCGGTTTCATCTCATCAACCATTTTTATCTTAGGTTTTACCCTAGACAATGTTTTAATTCAACATTTTTCTTTTGGGCTAATTAGTTTCTATGTTCATCATTAGTTTTGATTATTTTTCACACATCTCAATGATCCAAACGAAATCACGTCCATTTGGTCTTTGCTGAGTTCCTAATTTTTAGCTATGGTTAAAGAGGGGCAGTTGTAGATATCTAATTTCGTTCGGGTCCCCTTTTTTTTATAATCTTGAATATTCAAGATTGAGAACTTAACGGCAACCCCTATAGGGAATGATCTTTTTTAGATGAATCAGGCATTCTAAAAACCTTTTTATTCATAGTTAAATGGCTGCAAGTTCACACGATAAAAAAAATCATATTTTGATCTCTAGTTTCGGATATACAAGACTAATATTTAAGAAACAAATCATTTTTTATGTTTTCTTGTCAAATTTTTAAAAATTTGTTTCCCCGAATGATATCGCGGTCAAATTTTTCATTTTTAAGAATTTTTAGAGAAATTTTCATTAAAAAATTCATGTTGGCATTTTATACCACAAAGAGTCAGGTTGTCTAGTTTTGTGACTAATTTTGAATTTTTCACAATATTGCGAGTTCTATAATCATAAAATTTTTTCTGGTAAAATTATTTCGGATTCTGGATTTTCATCTCTACCATTTTGTAAATGGATACCTAGGGTGATATATCTTGTTTAATTCATTTTATATAAGTTTTAATGTATTCTTTGAAATTTTCTCTGTTCCAAAATACGAGTTTTCTTTTATTTGTAAAATTATATGGTGGATTTCTCAAGTTTTCAACTTCAAAATTCTTTAAAAATTTTCATTTAATTACCATTAAATCAATATTTTTTAAATTCATTTTATTTTATAAGTTTTACATTTTCTTCCTATTTTTAAAATATGAATTTTTTACTCTATAAATTTTTTTCGAGAAGATTTTCCTCAGTTTATAATTTTTAAAATTCTATGAATATTATTATTTAATTTATATTAAATAAGTTTATAAAAATTCCTTTTATTTTATTAATTTTTCATTTTTCTTTTAAAATTTTTCTATTTTTGAAATATGGAGTTTTTTACTCCATAAATTTTTTTAAAAGATTTTTCTTATTTTATAATTTTTAAAATTCTTCAAACGTTATCATTTAATTCCTATTAAATCAGTTTAGAAAAATTCCTTTTATTTTATCAGTTTTGCGTTTTTCTTTTGAAATTATCTTGTTTTTAAAATATGAAGTTTTCTATTTTGCAAATTTTTTTCAAGAAGATTTTTCTTAGTTTATAATTTTTAAAATTCTTTAAATATTATTATTTAATTCATATTCAGTAATTTTATAAAAAAATCTTTTTATTTTATCAGTTTTGTATTTTTTTTGAAATTTTTTTGTTTTGACATTTTTTTCTTCGCAAATTCTTTTGCATTTTCATTCATGTTGAAAGGCTAAACATGATAACATAGAAAATTTTTGTATTTGTTGTGATTATTTTGTTAAATCTTGTTTTTTTCTATATAGAGTATTATTCTTTTTGTTATGATTTTGGCTTTGTTGTATTTATGTTGATGTTTAGATTACTTTTTTATGTTATTTTGATGATTAATATACTGATTAGCATATTAATATATTTATTTTATGATTTTACTTTTATTTAAGTTTAATAATAATTATTTATGCTTGTTTTCCTGATTTTTTTATATCAAAGTATGCATATATTTCATAATTCCACTTTGGCCAAATCTGATTGAAATTTTTTATGATGATTTTATGCCTATTTTTTGTAATAATTTTACATTTTTTTTTAATTTTTAGGCCATTTTGCAATATTAGTAAACATAGGAACTAAATTGTAAAATATTAAATTATTTTAAGAACCATTCTTGCTTCGTCGAGAGCTTCAAGGCTATACGAAAATTGATTTTGTGTGTTTATAAACGTGATTTAGGTATTTTTAACACTTTAGAGGGTCATTTTGCAATTTTAAGAAGTTTAGGGACTAAGTTGCAAAAAATAAAAAATTATGCTTTATGGCTAAAAGTGTTTGGCCGAACCTTTGCACACATTTTTGCCACTTTTTTTGGTAATTCTTTGCTGGTTTGATGATTTGTTTTGATGTTTTGTGATATTTTATTATATGGGGGTCGAAATATAATTTTACAAAGTTTAGGGGTCATTTTGTAAATTTTAGAAATATATTTTTTAAGGCCAAAGTGTTTGGCCGAATTTTTGTTGGTATTTTTCTTTATTTTTCATATATATTTGCATGTGATTTTTATGATTTCGTTAGGTTATTTTATTATGTAGGCACTCAAATGAAAATTTTATAACCTTAGGGACTAAATAGCAAATTTCTATATTTAGGGGCAAAATGGACATTTTACTAGTTTTAAAGATTTCTATTATTTCAATGGCCTTTCCTAGGGATATAAAAATGAAAACTTTTCGTATTTGTTCGATCTTTCGAAGGATACGAAATGTAATTTTTGAAAATTTAAAGGCTTGATTGCAAAATTTGCATTTTAAGTCAAACTTAAAATTTTAGATTTTCTATTTAGACTAAATTCATCTACTTTTCATCATTTTAGTGTTTATTAGGGTATAGAGATACTTTCACGTTGAAGGTATAACTTAGGGATATTTTGATAATTTTATTAAAATTAAGTCCTAGATAGTAATCGTGATGCTTTTATGCCAAAGGTGCATATTTAGAATAGGTTCATACAGTTCTCATCTTTTTAGCGCTTATTAGGTTTACTGGGATACTTTCATATCGAAGGTATATCTTAGAGATATTTTGGTAATTTTTCTTAGTGGGATGTTTTTATGCTCAAGTTGAATTTTTAGGATTAGTTTAGACTTCTAAGGTCATTTTAAGGTCTGTTAGGGTTATCAGGATACTTTTACTTCAAATGTATACCCTAAAGGCATTTTAATAATTTTTTTGTTGGGACGCTTTTATGATGAAAGTGAATATTTAGATTTGGTTTAGCCTTTTATAATCAATTTTGAGTTTTTTAGGGTTACTGAGATACTTTTACGTCGAAGGTATATCCTAGGGGTATTTTGATAATTTTTCTCACTAGGATGCTTTTATGCCAAAGGTGAATTGTTAGGATTAGTTTAGGCTTTTAAGGTCTTTTAGTGTCATTAGGATACCGAGATATTTTCACGTCGAAGGTATACCCTAGGGGCATTTTGGTAATTTTTTAGATTGTAATTGGGATGCTTTTATGCCAAAGGTGCATATTTAGGATAGGTTCATCTAGTTCTCATCATTTTAGTGCTCGTTAGGGTTACCGAGATACTTTTATGTCAAAGGTATACCATAGGTGCATTTTGGTAATTTTTTTATCAAGATGCTTTTATGCCGAGGGTGAATTTTTAGGATTAGTTTAGCCTGCCTAGATCATTTGAAGTCCATTAGGGTTACCAGGATACTTTCATATCGAAGGTATATTATAAGGGCATTTTTGTAATTTTTCTTCGAGTCTAGTCTTAGATAAGCATTAGGATGCTTTTAGGCTGAAAGTGCATATTTAGGATAGGTTTACCCTTTTTCAAGCATTTTCTAGTCTTTTGGGGTTATTAAGATCTTTTACATCAAAAGTACATCCTAAGGGTATTTTCATAATTTTGCATTAAAACCAAGTCTTATGTGAATATTGGGATACTTTTACGTTGAAAGTACACATTAGGAATAGATTCATCATATTAGACAATTTTAGGTCTTAGGGTCGATATTTTAGTAAAATCCAGTTTTTATAATTAAGGCAATGTCTCTTAATTAAATTAAAGCATAGAATTCCTACCAGAATATGTGAGGGGTTCTATGGATTATTTTAATAGTGAAAAATCCTTTTCAAAATGAAAACCGAGATTTTTCAATTTTTATGCAAATAAAACTTTTTAGGGCCCTACAGGTTTTATAGCAGAGTACGCTAGAGAATGATAAGATATTTATGTTCTTTTGGTTCTCCGAGAAGATATGCAAGATATTTTGATTTTCAAAAATATTAAAACTTGATTTTCTCATCAGGAATAATAAATTTTATTAATAAAATATTGTGGGAATTATAATTAAATACCAAATATTAAAACCAAATAAAAATTAAAATTTATGTTGACATGAGATTAATAAGGTGCTGATCATTGGGCATCACGAGAAGGTCGGTCCTTATGATTGTAACCGATTTCTAGACCCTTTCAAGCGATCTCTAGTATGAGTGTAGACTTCAGAGTTTGTTTTTATGGAATCCTTAAAATATAAACTCCGGTAGGTGTCCAATCTCACCTGGCCTAAATAAGATTAGTGGCAACTCTAGAAAAATGGTCGTTTTATAATGACTATTTAGAGTTAAGTTGGGTAAGCAATTTATCTCAATAACTCAGTCCCTAAACAAAACAAGGAAAGAATAATAGGATAATAAAGATATGGTCCTTAAATTGAAATAAAACTAATGATATATATATAAACAAGGGATACATTCACCACTTTAAGTCGGGCTGGTCAGTATTAGTATTCAGGCCACGTTGTGACAAGAACACCATTAAAAGCGGCAAGATATCCATTGGGGAATCATTGGGATCAGTTAAGAAGATAATAAATAAGGGTAAAGAGAAGGAGGTGTATGTTGTTGGCGAAAATCATGCCAGGTTTAATCGAAGTCTGCATCCAGCACAGCCTATGTAGCTTCTGAGCATGCTGAATATAGGTCTTAATCTTTACTCCCCTGAACCACAATCAGTTCATACCGCTAGGTTTGCTTTAGCAATGAGCTTTGTGCCATATCTTGCTCAAAATGCGACCCAAAGTGTAGAACCTTGTAACATGAATAATGTGAGAGCTCCAAACAATCAACAAGCACCTCGAGAAAGAGAGCACTTTGAACCACTCCTTTATTTCTATAAAGAGATTTCCTCTCGCTTATTGGTAGGTAATCTAGTGGCCCTAGTATTCACAAACCCAAGATCACCACTATACCCTAGATGGTATGATAATGCTTATTGTGAATACCATGCTAGAGCATAAGGCCATTCTATTAAGAACTGCACTTCATTTAAAAGAAAAGTGTAGGGTCTACAAGAAAAAAAGAGTGATCAAGGTCGAGCAAGGGCCTCGACCAAATGTTGGAGCCAATCCATTCCCTACTCATACCGAACCAAGGATGAATACAATAATTTATAGAAAAGTTCATTGGGTCAAAAGAAGCATTGGAACAGTCAAAACCTTAATGAGCAAGGTCTTGCAACCTTTCATGAAAGCATTGGAGAAACATCTTGCTGCCACTGTAGTCAAGGGCACAATTTGCAGCATTGCCTATCATTCTTAGAAATGGTCTAAAGGATGATGGACTGGTCCAAGATTGAGTTCTATAAGGAGTAAGCTTAACAAGTTGATCCATCTATTAATGCCACGGATGAGGATAGGCCTACGGATGATCGGATCCCAAGTTATCTATCTCTTATGGGCATGAAAAAGAGAGCTAATGAAAGTTTTAGGCAGTATGCTTTGAGATGGATAGAGGAGGCTACCCAGATTCATCCCTTATTGATGAAAAAAGAAATGGTTGTTAGATTCATTAGCACATTGCAAGCCCCTTTTTATGAAAAGGTAGCAAAAAGCTTCCCAAAGAGCTTTATAGAGATATTCATGCTCTGTAAGATGATCGATGAGGCCATGAAAAATGAATCAAATAGGAAAAAAATCTACAAAGACAAAAGGAAAGGAAAAATGAAGGGTAGTCAGCAACTAAAATTTGGCAACTAAGCCAATTCGTTTCAAACTCGTGCTGAGTTAGACCTAACAAGAATGGTCATTGAAGAAAACTATGAGATTATAGAAAACATAGAAGAATTTAGAATACCATTGAATTCAGTTTGGCAAATCCTGGTGCTAGCTAACCCACTTAATGCAGTCAAAAAGATAGGGAAAATTGATGACTTTTATCATTTCCATACTATTTACATCCATACTCTTCA
>JBBYHL010139581.1:2215-18838 GCA_038381835.1 Adansonia madagascariensis | reverse complement strand
TATACTTATATATTTCTAATTATTATTAATTATATATTAAATTTAAATTATAATAATTTACTTAATTATTATTATATTGAAAGTTGGAAAAGAAAAAGAGGCAAGGGGAGCTTGGGTGAGAAAGGCACTAGGGCGAGTGAGGGGGTGCTTGGGCAAAGGGTGCAGGGATCAAGGGGGCGCCTTGGTTGAGGGAGGAGCACTGGGGAGGAGGGGCAAACAAGGTGGTGCCTGGGGAAGGCAAGTTGACGCAAGGGTGCGGTGGGATGTTGAAGCAGGGTTGGGCATATAGAGGGGCTCCTAGGCTGAGCAAGCTGGCGCGAAGGGTGGCTAAGGGCACTGGGGCACCTGAGGGGCCATGGGCTGCTTAGGCGTGGCTGGAAGAGAGAGGGTAACGGAGGCAGGGAAGAGGGCAAAAATGAAGGGAGAGGTTTCAATTTTTAAAGACAGAAATTTTTTTTTTACTCTTTCTGATGGAAAATTTGTAGGAAAAAATTTTGAAAATTTTATTTTTCCTCCAAAATGTAAGATATTTAATTTCTTGCTTAAAGTATTTTCCATGAAAATTCTGAAGGAAATACTTATTTTAATTGAAATTTCTTCGACAAATATTTCTAACGGAAGTTGTATGATGTCGAATTTTCTAAGGTTAATTTCATGTCATCCAAAATTTATTGAATAGCATAAATCAAAGAATACATGTTATAAATGATCAAATTAGTATTTTCATAAAGCAAGAGATCACATAAGAAAGACATACAAAAACTAAAATGCCTAAAATATTCTTTTGATACTTATGATTGTGGGTTATACGAAAATACATTCATCTCAAGATTTTTTTTTTTTTCAAGAGAAAACATTCATCTCAAGATTAATTTAACTCATAAAGTTTTATATGGTAATTTCAAAAATTCTCACCATTGGAATTTAAAGGACAGCCCAAAGTAAATTAACATGAGGGAAAACCAAATTCTAGCTACCTAGTTTTTGTTATGCGTGGCGAGGACAAAACACAAAAGTATAAAGCCAAAAAGTTATTCCCATCTTTATTTTTCGTGGAGCCAAACTACAGAAACGTAAAGTGCTTCATCTACCATGACAATTAGTGAGTCGTTACTCAGCGATTATTACAAACTTATATATAAATTTGGAAATTGAAAAATGTAATTTCATGAATTATTTGTTGATTTGTGTTGATATTTGTCCTCATAATAGATTTTACCGAAAATTTTAAGATGTCTTGTGTCTAATTAGGAGTACGACAATGCCAACAGTGGATTGATTTGTTAGTAGAGTGTTAAATTTTAAATTTTAGTATTTCCAATCTTAAATATTAAATAAATAAAAACTCTAGTGTTTCAAATTTAAGAACAATGAGATTATAATTTTGAAATTTAATGATTAATTAAATGACCAACATTTTTTGTGTCATAAAATTATATCTGGGTTTTTATGTCATTTCCCATTTGATCATCTTATCACTTCTTGGATGCCTTGATTACTAGTTTAACATTATCACACTCTATGGTTAATGAATTTAATTTGCTTTTGGTGTTCTTGTTCCACAAATGAGGAAAAAGCATTAGCTGTTCTTCCTTTCGTACTATTATTTTTAGGATCATAAAATACACGGTCCAATATTCAAGATTTTTTTAAGTACAAAATAGATGGTAATTTAAAAATAATTAGGAACACCAAATAACAATTCTCAACTTATTGAATATCAACTTTTAAATGTGGCTGCCTGAATCAATTCCGTTAGTTCCATATTTGTCCAATATTCAACTAATTAATAATTTCCTTAATTAATTTCTCTCCCTCCTCTATAAAGTGGGTTGGCAACTTTCCCCTTCCATATTGAGCTGCGAATGCGAAGTGAGGTGTGGGGAGAAACAAAGAAACAAAAGAAAAATGGGTTTTCGTTGTCCTCTGGCTTCAATAGTGATCATGATAATTTTCCTGAAAACGACTTGCGGTAGAGATGCCGTCCTAGTGAAAAGCAACACCACTTACCACTGCAATGGCCTCCTCAACGAATGCCGAATCGGCCAAGATTTGGTGACCGAGCTGGATTTCTTGATGGATTCTAACGTTATCAGAATCCTGGCTACAGGTGACCCCAAACTAAGCACCAACGCGCTTGATGGTGGAAAGCCAGTAGTGCAAGGTAAATGTCCTTCTTATACAAATTGTATATTGCCAATGGATCCGGTGCTGAATGTAAAAACTTAGCAGGTTGCCGAGGTAAACTAAACCCAAGTATCCCCTGAAACTTTAGTCGTCAATATCAACTCCATATCCAACGTTGCCACCATAATTTGTGTAGCCGTTTGTTTCTTATTTTGGTTTTAATTGTATCCTTATATATATATATATATGCACACATACACATATGGTTTCCCTGTATCCGTTTTACTTGTTCTAAATATATAATGATCCATGTCTCCACATCTATTTCTACTTCAGTCCCCCTGATTTTTATTTTTGGTTCTCTACGGTGAAATCGTATTATTGTTTTTAATGGTATTCGTGGCTAACCTGAATCAAACCAGATCTTTAGAACTAAGATTTCAGCATTACCAACAGACCATATGATTGTTGGTAGACAGCAGATGTTGGATATTTGTCTGGCCACAGAATTGTGGCAGAGGACCACCAAATTTTGGAAATACCTTGACTAGTATTTTTAAAATTGAACCAATTCCTTATAAATTATTGACAAGCTGAACTGATTCATCCTTTTTCCTGTTCAAAACTCAACAAGCAAATTATATATTGTCATGTACATTTAATATCTGCATTAATATTAAGGTTTTTGATTGAATTTTTTTTTTCTAATTTTTTTGTTAAATCAGTACCAATTTATTAAAGCCAGAGGTTAACAAAACCAGCAAAGCTAGTCGGCACATAACAGAGTTCAAGCAAGTTCCAACAAGCTAACCAACGCTACCTAACTGAACAAATACACTAATAAACTAACACAGATTTTTTATTGAATTGGTATATTGAAAAAAAAAATTACTACTAAAAGAAATACTAATATTTGCAGCCATCAATTATGTAAGTGGAAAAAAGTAAGTTGATAAAAAAAAAGGAACTTATGTGATGTTAAATGGGTAGATATAGTTTTTTTTTTTTTAATATAAAAGCACATGAGTGACATGAATATTATTAATTCATTTAAATGTTTGAATAATTTTATTAGGGAAAAGACTATATAAATTCATCTAATACATTATTTTACACACTCGCATTTTATATAAGTATTTGAAATTTAATATAGCTCACAAAAATTTTAAATCTTTTTATTTAAGTCCCTAAAATAAAACTATCTATTTGTACACAAAGACTCCTTTCAAATTAAAAAAATAAAATAATAAAACAAAAACACTCACATTGAGGCTGTGTACCAAATTTTAGCAATTGCTATTAAGTCAAAATTTAGCAAATCCTAATATCATCGGATGAAGAGTCTGTGAAGTTCAAAATTTTTCAAGTTTAGCAAAAACATATATGTTTATGTAAGATATAATAAAAAAATTAACTCTATTAGAATAAAATTAATTTAATTTTACAAATTTTGGAATGTTATATACATTTATATTTATCTAATTTGATCATTCTATTCTTCATTCATGTAGATTTTACAATTAAACTTGTGAGTTAATTAAACTATCTGTTTAATATTAAAAAAATTTGAACCATTAAATATAAATAAAAAGATAACATTTTTTTTATTGACATGAGATAAATATCAAATAGATTCGAAACTTTATATACATGATAAGTTCATTGATATTTCTAAATCTAGCAATTAATTTATTAAATTATTAATCATATAAAAAATTATAAAAGTGTGTAAAATTAATTAATTTTATAGCAATAAAAATTGATTTTTTTATATATTAAAAAAAGTAATATAACCAAAGCACTTGTGAGTAATTTTGAGCTGTTAATTAAAGATCCCGCAATAAATAATGAGACACCGAGAAAAGGAGTATTCGAAGTTCTTTATCAAAGCACAACCTCGAAGTGCTTTGCTTTATCTGTCAATAGAATTTCTAAAGTAAACAGCTTAAAAGAGCAGGGCATAACTTTGAGGATAATATTGTTTTTTTTTTTTTTTGAGGGATTATTGTGAGCTGAACAAATGGACCAGCAGGTCTAAGTCTAAAATTTGGAAAGGTATCTTCCACTTTGGAATCAATTGTGTCGGTAAATACTTATCCAAAAAAAAAATTGTGTCGGCAAATGGCTCAAGCACTCAAGGTATTTGTTCAAACTAGTTTATTAACTAGTTAAAGTTTTTTTAACATAATCTCGCACTTTTTAAACTGGTAATTTTCGAGATCCTACAAGGCAATTGAACAAAGTTGGCTCGGGTTAAGTTGGATTGTTGTAACTATTTAGTATAAAATTAATCTCTGATTTGTTTTTGATAATAGTTGGATATTTTCCGATCAAATTAAGTTTCATGAAATAATTTATTACTCAATTTAATACAATATTAGAGTTTTTGAATTCTAATCAGCGCTATCTTCTTTTAATATTTCTTTATCTATTGTCTTGTTGTCCATAACGGTATTCATGTGCACATTTCTTTTACAATTTAATCCATGTGCATGATCATAATTAATTATATTTATCTAGCTTGGGGTGTATTTAAACTTAAATATAGGAGTTGGAATTTTTTATCAGCTTAAACTTTTAAGATTATTAGTTTTAAACCTATACAATGCATGAAAGTGTTTTTATATTCTAATAAATTTATTAGTATATAAGTTTTAAATTTAGCAACAATGCAAAGACAATATCTCTATTTTTTTAATTGGATTTGAAATATTTTAATTTACTATGAGTTAAGGAAACTCACGTAATAATATATTAAATTTAATAATCTTAAGAGGAAAATCAATCATCTCTTTAACCCAAAAAACGAAACTTTCCTTATCTTAAAATCAAACTCATATACAAATTTTCTTCAAGAGAGATTTTTTCATGGATTCTTAAGATATTTTCGAAGGAGGTGTTATTTTATTAGTTGATTCAATAGATTTCACACATGAAAATGAAGAAACAAATAGAGTAGCAATTTGTAGTTGGATCAAAACTTTGATTGTAATTTAATATATCTAAATTTGTGAAAGTAATCATCCTAATAAATTTATACAAACGTGTTCCGATAATACTTGCTTTTAAGTTTAGGTTCAACTTGACACATTTTATTTCCGATAAAAAATTTGGTACTACATGTTTCAATTATAATTCATTGCCCTCGTTTTGAACTCAAAACTTTACCCCTAATGCTTTCAAATAACTGTTGTATTTTTATAATCTCCCTTTCTTTTTATAATTTTAATTATTCAAATAATAGAATATTAAATTATATTAAATCATTTTTAGCTCAATGCCTTATTTAAGATTGTACATGTGTTAATAAAATAGACAGTCCACATAGGAAATTTTCTTTTTGAACAAATGGTTTGACTTTTATATATTTATATAAGATAAAATTAAACTTATAAAAAAAATAAACAAAACATGCATAAATAAATTTCGATTAGAGTGGGATTTGTATTTAATATTCTAGAGCTACGTATTTATAATAAGTCAAATATATAACAGCAGTGGTGTACAAAGTTAGCACCATGCAATGAAGTCTTCTGTTCTAGTCAGTCTCGCCTTTGCTAAAGAGTCAGCCATCCCATTGGCAGTCTTGTATATGTTTGAGAATATTACCTCTTTCAATTTCATAATAAAATTATTAACGAAATTACATAACTTTAACGTTTCAAGGGGCTGGATTCCATCTTCATACGCCAATTAATAGCAATAATAAAATCTGATTCTATCAACAAGAATTTTACCTTTTTGTAGTTTTTTTTTTTTCCTAGAAAAACTTCCCCTGCTTCGAACTCTTGACATTTTGCTCTCTCTTCCAGCTTAGTAATCCTGACATTAAGATTCCAAAAATCATCTTTGTACTGTTTTTTTTTTTTTTAAATGTTTTCACACTCCTCCGCTTAGTCTTGACAACAGTACTGCCGATACCTATGAACTCCACGTTATTCCATACTTGCTTGGATCTTCTCCACTAAACTTTCATCCTAAAGCCAGCAATAAAAAATTTTAGAAGGCTTAGGATCCCATTCAACATTTTGTGGAGCTAACACAATGGGCATTTATATGGAACCCCTCTCTTCAAAACCGTAGCAGCTAAATCTTGAAGAGAGATCGCCCATTCCTTGTAATAAAGAAACTATTTAGCTTACTCCTTTTATTATCCCCGCCTATACCAAGTAAAGTTTCTCGCATAAAGAGGAATATCTATGAATTCTCAATCGCATATAAAATTGTTAAATCCTTCGTATCACCATGCTATCCTGTGAACACCTATATCTTTCTTCATTTGAAGTCATCGAGTTAAAATCCTCAGCACACACCATGGCCTTTGAAAAGACTTCTTTAGTGCCCGAATTACGTCTCACGGTGTTGTTTTCCCAACCGCATCACACGGAGCATAAACATTGCAAAAGATACAATTAAGACTCTTTTGGACCCATCTACCAATTACTGTGAGAAATCTATTTTCGTGAATTTTCTTGTTGCTAACAAAACAAGATTTATCCCCTTCCATTAGGACCCCACCAGAGTTCCCATCAGATTTCATGAAGTCTCAATCACACTTACTATGTCCCCACGGAACTTCATAAGAAATAGTTTAAGTTTTGGAAATCAATTAATAAGATGAGACAATCTACCCAATGATCCAAAGTCTAAAAGCAGAAATTACGTCTTCCAGCAGGAAAGAATTATTATAAAATCATGAATCCATTTCTCTTTTTGACATATGTCTTCCATGATAGCTCAACCTTTTTTTATCGCTCCTAGCTAAAAGATTGCTCAACCATTATACTGCAAAAAAACACATATATTACATTATATTACAGTAAACGGATATATGATTTAATTTGGTGCAATTGCATGTAAATATATATTTCAGAATACGTGCACTAACATTAGTTTTCCACCAAAAACTAAGACTGTTAATTTTAATTTCTCATTTAAACAATTTTTGATGAAATTTTCACAGAAAATATTTATTTTTCATGAAATTTCTCGGAAAAAAATTATTTCTAACAGAATTCTATTGAAAATAGTTTTTTTTTCAATGGACTATTCAATGGGAAATACATTTTCCTACATAAATTCAGATAGAAATACCTTTTCGACAAAATTTTTTTCTGGCAATTCAAATTTTCTTATTCTAAGAGAGAATATCGCTTCAGGCCTGGGAAAATATTTTCGACAGAAAATTTCGTCAGAAAATAGTTCAGAGTATATTCCATTGAAAATTCTGTTGAGATCCAGGATTATCTCCCACAGTGTTGTTTTCCCAACCGCATCACACGGAGCATGAACATTCAAAAGGTACAATTAAAACTCCTTTGGACCAATCTACCAATTACTGTGAGAAATCTATTCTCGTGAATTTTTCTGTTACCGACCGAACAAGATTTATCCGTACCATTGGCACCCCACCTGACTTCCAATCAGATTCCATGAAGTCCAAATCATAGTTACTTTGTCCCCGCAACTCCATAAGAAAAAGGTTAAGTTTGGGAATTAATTACTAAGATAAGACCATATATCCATAATATTAAATATGGCTCATATAATTTTATATACTGAGATAAGTGGATTGATGCTGGAGCAGAGTAGAGTGAAATGACTCATATAATTTTTAATATATATATCTTTAAAAAGATACTTGTCAATGCTTATACTTGTGAATGCTTTAATTTCCTTAATGGATGTATGGGATAATTCTTTTATGAACTTATGGCATAAATGTCATGGATAACCTCAAAACTCAAGTGTTAAAAAAGCTTATCATTCAATGACCAGATGCTGGTAAATTAAGGGCATTGCATCGGTGTAAATGAAGAGTGATTAATCTATGAGTTACTGGAATTTTGGTTCAGCAAATTTATAATTAATTATACCTTTTTTTCTCGAAAAAGAAAGAAAAAAAAGAAATTAATCAGACCTCTTTAAAGGGGAGTGGTTTTTTTCATCTACTCTCTTCGTGTAGGGTAATAGAGGTACGGCAAGATCATACGTACAATAATTGAATAAAATCGTCGAGTGCATAAGTTTGATTTTAATTTCAAACAAAAGCCCAAAGAGGTTTTTGAGAAACATGATTTGCTTGTAATATTTGTTTGGTTTCTTGATAAATTTCCCTTTTTCTTTAGGGTGGGTACTATTTTGTGAAATTGAAATCTTTTACTACTTTGGTTTTTCTTTAAGAATGTGCCAAAATTTCCAAAATTCACATGCAACCACTGTCGGTTATACTCAACTGTTGAACTCGTGAAAGCATAGTCGACAGGCAACCTTGTAGCACAAATTCGTGTACTATTTTATGCAGTTCCATTCTTTGGTAAAATGCTATATAGCATTTGCGACAGAAAAATTTTGCCATCAAATCATATTTTTCGAAGGAATTTTTGCTTGAAATATCATTTAATTTCGTTAAAAATGTATTTTTACGAAAATTTTAGGTGGAAATTTTTTGAAGGAGTTTTTCTTTTCCGATAAAATACTATTAGCAATTAAATATTTTCGATGGAATTTTCTGATAACACTTTTTATTAGGAATTTTTTTTACGACAAAAATTTTATTGGAAAAGCTTTTATCTTGTAATGAGATGTTAAATATCCAAAATTTATATTCAATTAGCTTATTTAGTTACTTTTAAAAAGTGATATCAAATGTATTTGAATTCAAATTTTAGTACTTTCAGCCAAGCTATCTCTCCTTTGTACCTATAATATTATTAAAAGTACTAGCAAAATTAATTTCATAAGTTAATCGGACACTAACTTAAGTGAAGAAATATCACTAAAGCTAAAGTGAATATATGATATAATATGCAATTAATGATATTTATGTAATTCACTATTAAAAAAATTTATTTCACATGGCGGACCATAACTTCCTTAATTTATTCCAAAAAACCAACTCGCATCAAATAACTTCCTTTTTAATTCATTTTTTTTTAATTTTCACCACAAAAGTGGGTACAAGTATATATAAAAAAGATACTATATATACTTTCATTTGCCACTAACAGATTAAAGAGATAAATATTTAGTTGAAGTAAAAAATACATTAAATTAGTTTAAAATTGATCTTAAAATTAAGTTTCAATGCAAAGTGAGAGATTTTTAGAGACGTAATAAGGGGACAATTAAGTAAAGGTCTTTATACCTTGAATTTAATAGTATTGGGGACTAATGCTGTCCATAATTTAATAATATTGAGAACTAATGTTGTCTATAAAACTTAAAGACACAGTTTTAGAAAATGATTTTTAAAGTGATTTTTAGAATGATTTTTAAAATGATTTTTAGAATGAATTTTTTATTCTAAATCTAGGAACGATTTTACTCTTTTTTTTTAACTTAATAATTGATCGTTTTCAATTCATTTAAATTTTATAGTATTTTTAAGTGTGCAAAATTCTTAATAAAAAAAATCAGAGTTTGTGTTTACTCCGGAAAGCATTTTTTTTTCTTCCTTTTATATACATAACAGCATTTTAATTTTTGATCAATAATAATTAATAAGTATTTAATAAGATATTTATTACAACAAATTTTATTTAATATTTGTCCAGCTAAAACAAATTTTATTTACTATTTGTCTGATTAAAAAAACTTTATTTAATATTTGACCAATTAAAACAAAATTTAAAGTTAATCACTTTAATTCGTTCACAATGGAAAAGCTCGCTCTAAAGCTGGCTAATCAAGCTATGAATGACATTAAGCAATTGCAAGGTCATTAAATTGATCACTTATACACATATAATCATTTGCAGACCAATATGTAATGATCCCAGCAGATTGAGAAGAGATGACGACATTTATACAAAAGGTACCATGCAAAGGCTTCAAAGTAAAAGTAATTACTAAAATAGTTCAGCTTGTCTTCCACCTTCTGCATAGACTATTCAAGCAGCATTACATACGCTTGTAAACACCACGCTTTTCTCTTACTGGGCCGCGGGTGTTTGGTTTTGGAAGGCAGCTATCGTAAGGCCGGTTTCTCCCGCAACCTGCTACTGGTTTACCGGAATAGGGTGTTTTCCTAGTCACAGGCACACCATTTTTGAGGATTCTACTGCTATGAGAATCCATCAGTGGGAGCTCCAACTCATTATCGTCGGCGATGATTGAGGTGCTGCTGTTGGTTGCCATTGATATGGCTCTAGAGGGATTGATTGCATTGCAGAATACAAGCAGTAAAACTGAAAGAGAGAGAAATTTTTTCATCATTTTGGTTTCCATAATTTTCTCAACTCTCATCTCTCTCGCACGTCAATCAATGACACAGCTCAAGCAGGTACTTTTAAGGTGATGCAGTATTTATAAGTTGGAATAAAGATAACCTATGTGAATTAAATTGATTTTTCAATGTCATGACATAAAGGATTTTTGGACTACACTATCCAATGCCAATGCGTTAGTTGCCTCTCGAAGAAGGTGAGTGTTGCATCAAAATTTTCATAAATCAATAGCACCTATTTTGCATTATCAATTTGTTGCATGTCGTAGACTTGTAGAAGCAGATATTTGTACACGTAAATCCGATTATTTGATCACTAAACATAAAAATAGAGTTGTCATCAATTTTTTTTTTTTTTTGTTAACTATAAATGGTCATCTATATAATTATATCATTTTTAAATAAATAAACAAAAAGCATGATCAAGGCTTGTTAAAAGGAAATGTTCTAGTCTAAATCACCAAAATTAGATTGGAGAGTATCGTTACTTATGGTGAAATTAATAACCCACAACGTCCGTTCAAATCATGGTACTTGATGAATTTTACATTGGCCTAAAATGGTTTTAAATAAATGGTCCTTTATTATTAAATTTTATAGTTATTTAAGTATTATGAAATTTTCTTAATATTTTTCACCCATCTTGAAAAAATTTTTAAGAAGTTTCTCACCTTAAGAGTATTCAAGAATAATCATTTTCCCTTCGAGTGGTTCCATCCGAAGGAATTCTTAAAAGTTTTCAACCCCAAGAAATATTCAAGAAAATATTTTTTTTCTTGATAAAAGATTCACTTGTTGAATAATTATTAAATTATAATATTAAAAAGTTTTAGTTTTCTTTCCACCATTTCATAGAAAAATTTTGAAAATTTCTTCCCTTCTTGAGTATTAAAAAAAATCGTTTTGCCCTTTGAAACTACTCTTATTATTATTTTTTTTTTATGTTTTATGAAAGGAGTGTTAATTTATTTTTATATTTTATGTTTATCTGTTGCAATTTGCTTTTTATTTAAACAATAAACATTGACGTTTAAATATTAAAATTTATCTTCAAAATTTTCACCCTTTAACAAAAAAAAATCGTAATTAATTTTGAAACATTAAAAAAGAAGATAGAGAGAAAAACTAGAGGTGGATGGAAAAATAATAATAATAATAAGAAGAACAACAACACCAACTAGGGTGACTTCTATACGTCGCTGCGATTCTGTTTTAAATTGAATGTTGGAAGTAAATAATGTAAGCAATTTGGTATGACAATACATAAATACATATATTAAAATAAAATTTTGAAAGAAATTAAGAAGGAAATTACATTACATTTTAATTTAAAAACAGATTGTTCAAAAAGACAAAAACATGTATGATGGAAAATCAAACAGTATACGTGGAACATGGTTGATGTCATTCACAAAATGTTGTGAAAATGTTATTTTCTGTGCCGTAATTCTTTTTCTGCAAAGGGATAGAGACCATATAATTTTGTTAATTAAGATGGCATTTAGTGCTTTCCCATGTTAAAATTACAATGAAATGTGATTCATAAGAAAATGATTGCTAAGAATGTGATTGTTTGAAAAGTAACATTAGAAGTGTTATTAAAATTCTGAGAAATTACATTGACATGTTTAATTCATTAAATATTACTTAGAATATGGTGGTAATTTTTGAAATTTACATTGTCAAATAAAATGTAAATTTTATAATTTTTAACAATTTCAAATATATTTATTATTAGTAAATATTAATTTATTACTAACAATATGTCATTTAAGTGGTTTTTATTAAAAATAATTAATTTATTGTAAATAATAATAACATAATACATTTACTCAAATTTAATAAACTATTGAAGTAAAAATAAGTTTTGGCATTTGTGTGCACTTGAATTAAAATGTAATTTTATTTAATAATAATTAAAATAATTTAAAAATTAATTAAATTTTCATGATTTTATAAGTAGTACATGTATTGGGTAAAAAAATTTAACTTCTAATTTTTAAACATGAAAGAAGGGTAATTTATTCTTAAAGTTATTTTTTTTTTTTAACTTTCTAACTATATTGGAAAGTTATTTTCTCACTTCTCCTTACGAGAATCACATTCCCATGATTGTATGAAAATAATTCACAAAAGAAAATTACATCCTTAAGAAAGTCAACACATTAAAACATATCAAATATAGGAATTTAATCGGTGGGGATCTAATTTTCAAGAAAGTAAAAACTTTACAGCATATCAAATGCCCTCTAATGTATGTGATTATTATCTACATTTGATAGTTAAATGCACTTTATATTAAATATGTAAAAAATATGTAAAAAATTAAGATGGATATTAAAATGTAACTAGTTTAGATTAAGTTGATATCCATCATTCTTATTGATATTAAAAGTTATAAAAATATAGTAAAGTATAAGCTTAACAACTATCGTAAAATAATTCATAACTTAATTATAACATCATTTGACATAGGCTTTCTTTTTTTATTTAACTATCATCAAATATATTTTTATTCAATAGCTAAGGTTTATAAAATTTTACTTATATCAACACATCTCATATTATCATTTGATATTTTAATTTTGATTGAATATAATAATATTTTATTCAATAATATAAAAGCCAAAATATTAATATGATCTTATTTTTCAAAAAAGAAAAGAGCCAATCATTAAACAATATGACACACAAAATTAAATAATTTCAATTAAACCTGGCATTTTGGACAATATAATTATACGATTTGAATACACATGAATATAATTAAAATATGACACAGTACGAAAAAATAACATGAATGTGATAAGAATATCTAATACCTTAAATATGATTATGATGAGAAAAAATAACATTAATATGATATAAATACACTAAGGTTTATGATTTTTTTTCCTTCTTATTTCCTTTTTTTTCCTTGTCTTTGTCTTACTTTCCCAATCTTTCACTTTCCTTTACTTTCCTTCTCATCTCTTTCTCCATCACAAAAAAAAAAAAAAAAAAAAAAAAAAGGCACAAAAACAAAAACAATAACTTCCAACATATGTGATGGTGAAGTAATCCAGGAGATCATTTAAATTAGAGTACATGGATGCTCATACAATGAAAAAAATCCAATCGACCTCGTCCATAGTAGTACCAAGTCACATAGCTTTCTAAAACAATAAAGTTGAAAACATGAAAATGAATACTATGGACCACAAGATTCCTTTCGTATAATTCCAATAAAGTTGGACACATGAAAGTGAACACTATGGACCACAAGGTTACTTTCTTATAATTCCAAATTTTAATGGTCCTACAATAACCCTCTTGGTTTCATGTGAATAAAATTGCAAAATATATAAATGATTTAAGAATTTAGAACTGCTAACGGGTTAGATCGAATCATTTCAGATTCAAATAGTAAAAAAAAAAGTTACTTCCCTAAGTTCATACCTAGTCCATCAAACTATTTAACCATCAAAATTTTTTTATTCCATATCTAAAGTCTGGAAAATTTTTACTTCATCACCCCATCTTATATTGTAATTCAATATTTTATTTCTCAATTATTTACTAGTATAGTAATATTTTATTCAATAATATAAAAACCAAAAATTAGTATGACTTTACTTTTAAAAAACAATAATTATATGACATGTGTTGTAAAATTAAATATTATTAGAATAATTTTAATTAGACCTCTCAATTTCAGATAATAGCATGATTATACTACACGAATATAACGTGAAAAATAATCAAAAAACAATACAATACAAAAAATAATCAAAATACAATACAATACAAAAAATAATATGAACTTGACACAAATATACAAATGTGCTAAATTTATATAAACGAATTACTAACGTGTAAAATCTATATGAAATATGAGATGATAAAAATTTGTGTTCACAAAAAATTCTTTCAGCTTTTTGCTTGATATGATTGAATATGAGATGATAAAAATAAAAATTATTTTATTTTATTGATCCTTTTGTAAGTTAAGATAAAAGGATAAAAATGAAAATATGATAAATAATCTTAAAATACATATACCGGAGCAACACCATTCTCATTTTCTTTCATCTTTTCTTTTCAATTTGAAGTGCTTTGTTATTATTAATAGGTGTTGAAAGAGATAATATTTTCTATTGTTTTTCTCTTACTTTTCTTTTCAATCAATCACACTTAGAATTCATTTTCATTCTAATTTTTGAACCCACTTCCATTCATCATTTTACTTTTCTATCTAATCAAACACACCTTAATTGTCCCTACTATAACCGTATAGCAGAATATGGGCATGATTCAAGTAAAACATTTAACTGGTCAAGTTGAATCAGATTAAGTTCAAATAATAAAAAATTTTGCTTGTCAAAAGCTCAAACCTAGTTTGTTTAACTTGAAAAATCCGTTTTACAATTTTTAAAAATAAATATTAAAAGATTATTTTTAAATTAATATATCTTTTTAATCAAATGTAAATAAAAATATTTTATTAATAAAATAATGATATGCTCTTTAAATAGGTCCGTGAATGTTTATAATTTGATTAATTTTATTGTTGTTTTTTGCTCATAATTAATAATTAATTTATTGTTGCTGTTGGTGGTACCTTAAGGTTTCGTTTTTTACTTCAACGTTAGTAGTGGTAAAAATACTCGAGAATATCTTATACTTTCAGGAAGTTTAGCCCTGAATTGGAAAAACACACACATAATAGGGATTCAACTCAATCTGATACACTGATAAGAGTCAAGCAAGAATTTTTCGAGTATTGACCATAAAATAAAATTCTTGACGTTTACTTTTCTTTTAAGATTTTTTTTTTACTTGAATTACAATCGTGCAAAGTTCATCACAATTTTATTAATTTTAAAATATAGATAATTCAACATAATTTTTAATATGCATTATAATATTATATATTTATTTTTTATATAATATTATTACATAATATATAAATATAGAAATAATATATATACGTATTACATAATTAAAAATACGTTAGATTAGTTTAGACTTAAATCTTTAATATTAGAGTCAAGGCCTAATTCATTTTTTAAACAAGTTTTATTTTTTTTCTCAAAGTCTGAAACCCATATGGAAGTGGGTTGGGCTGCACCGGATTAGGCTTCTATCTAAGCATAATATCAACATTATCTGTAGTTGCCCAAGCTCAACTTAGCTTTAAATATGAGCATCAAATTATGCTCAGACCAACTCATTATAAATGAGTCAAAGTCTATTTAGACTTACCTATATTTTATTTTTTTAATTTTTAAAAAATATATTTTTTAAAATTTAATCTTTGATAATTTAATAATTTTTTATTAAATTTTAATTATAAATAACTTTATTTTCATATGATATAAATAATATTGTATATTATATAATTCAAAAACGAGCTCGATGTGGTTGGGCCTTGATTGTTAGAACCAACGTCCAACCTATACTTAAACATGCTTTATTTTTTACCGAAATTTATTTTTTGAGCTTAATATTTTTATCTAAATCATCCCATATATTGGACAGGCTTTAACTTTAAAATAGGTAGCTTAGTCCATGAACAACTCTAAACCCATATTTCGGACTAAATTTTTTCCCAAATTCTCTCAAATAATATTATCATATAATATATATAAATATAAAAATAGTATATATTATAAATTAATAATAGGACAAATCGATCTAGTCTTGGATCTTGAATGATTTAGGCCCAATCAATCTTTTTAAATAGGTCTCATTTGTTTTCCAAAAGTCCCAAACTCATTCAAAGGTGTTCATAGCTAAGTCGCACTAGATTCAGGTTGGGCCTAAGGATAATATAATATCATTTGTGCTTTATCAAGCTAAGCTCAGCCTAAAATATGAGCATTAAATTATACCTAAGTTAGTTTATATTTTTAAATGGATAGTTTAAATCTGTTTACATCTATTCATATTATATTTTTTATAAAGTAATTTAATATTTTTATTAATTTAAATATAGATAACATATTTTTTAATGTTTATACTACAATATTTATATACATATTTAAAGATGCATTTTTTTGAAAAAAAATCAGAGCATTTAGCCTTACCAAACATGGAAAGCTTATTTTTTAGTGACAATATTAAGTCCATGTTGATCTCCATTTATTGAAGGTAACATAGACTTAACATGGGGGATTTTTTGAAAATAGATTTTTGCAAGCAATCATATAGGCATTTTAACGAACATATGATAAACTAAACATAGCAAAAACACCATATATGAGCAAACAACAAAAAATGCAAGGCAT
>JBBYHL010139470.1:0-31678 GCA_038381835.1 Adansonia madagascariensis | reverse complement strand
GTGATTTGAGGATGAATCCTTTTAAGAGGGAGGGAATGATAGAGATCAACTTGCACAAACACCTATTTCCAATCATTCTTATGACCCTTCATATGGAAACAGAGGTCCAATGACAAGGGCAAAGACTAAATGCATGAAGCAAGCTTTGTAAGGATTTATCACGGAAATGCAAGCAAAGGAGGCTATTCAAAATAAATAATATGCATTGCCAAGATTGATCACTTTTATACGTTGTGTTAAGGCTAAAAAAGGTGAAGAATAAAGCTTGTAGCCCAATTCACATGTTTAAGATGAATGGAGCCCAATTGCATGTATTCAAAGGCCTAATAGAAATATTAGTTTCGGAATTTAGATTTCTGATTTTTTCATAAAAGAATTTGACTCTTCAATTTTAATTTGTTTAGATAATTCCTAATCAAATAATGATAAAGAACAGACTTCATACTTATAGATTACTATTAGGATTGTGTTTAGGATGTTAAGTTGTCTAGATAATTCTAGTCAGATTATGAAAAGGAATAGAATTTATACTATTAGGACTGTGATTAGAATTGTCCTTGTTTAATAAGGACTATAGATTTTAGGCCTATATAAGGCTATCTTATTCACATAATTCTGCAGATTGGAATAAAAATAATTTCTTAAAAGTTTCTCCACTTTATGAGAGCTTCTTCTTTGTTCTTTGAAAGAACTCAAATTGATCTTATCAATGTAATTTGTGGCAATCAAGATTCTTGTAACTTTGGTTCTGATAAGCAAGTTTGATTAGGGTCATTTTCTCTTTGCTTGATTTTTAAGATGATCCTAGGGGCCTAAATCCATCCAATGGGGTTTTAGGTTGTGTTTTCAGCCTAAGATTTGCATTGTTTTGTAGTTGGGCACTATAAACGCTTTTCCACATTCGGATACACGATATTGATGCTTTGTTTTAGAAAGAAATGATTTTTTTCCACCATTTTCCTTAGAATCAAAGTTCATCCATCAAATGAGACATACTCAAATTCTTGTAAATCTATATTTTTTTCGTGATTGGGCACCATAAACAAATTCTTCTTATTGGTATACATGATACTGATGCTTTGGTTTGGCTAGAAAAGCTTTTCATTTCATCATTTTCCTTAGAGTCAAAGTTTATCCGTCAAATGAGATAAACTTGGGATTTCATGATAATCTCCATTCTTTTCATGATTGGGCACTACAAGCATGCTCTCCTCATTGGGATACATAATATTGATGCTTTTGTTTGGTGAGAAAAGCTTTTTCCCTTTTTTTTTCGTAGAGTCAAATTTCATCCATTAAATAAGACGAACTTGGATTCTCATAATAATCTCCATTCATTTCCTGATTGGACACCATAAAGATGTTCTCATAATTGGGATACACAATATTGATGCTTTGGTTTGACAAGAAAAGCTATTCTTTTGACCATTTTCCTTAGCATCAAAGTTCATTTGTCGAATACGACAAACTTGGATTCTTGTAGTAATCTCTATTCTTTTCATGGTTAACCACTATAAACATATGTTCCTTATTGGTATACATGATACAAATGCTCTGATTTGCCATGAAAAACTTTTCTTTTCACTATTTTCCATAGAATCAAAGTTTGTCCATCAGATGAGACAAACTTGGATTCTCATAATAATCTTTATTATTTTCATGATTGGGAAACATAAACACATTCTACTCATTAGGGTACACGGTATTGATTCTTTGGTTTGGGATGGATTGCTTTCCATGCCACCATTTTTCTAAGAATCAAAGTTCATCCATCAAATGTGAAAAACTTGGATTCTCGTAATAATCTCCATTCTTTTCGTCATTGAGCTCTATAAACACATTATACTCACTGGGATAAACGATATTGATGCTTTGGTTTAGCAAGAAATGTTTTTCTCTCCTCTATTTTCCTTGGAATCAAAGTTCATCCATCAAATGAGACAAACCTAGATTCTTGTTATAATTTATGTTCTTTTCATGATTAGGCACTGAAAACATATTCCCCTCATTAGGATACATGATATTAATGCTTTGCTTTGGCAAGAAAAGCTTTTCTTGCCACCTTTTCCTTAGAGTGAAAATTTTTCTATCAAATAAGGCAAACTTGGATCTTCTAATAATCTCCAATCCTTTTAGGGTTAGGCACTTCAAACACATTCTCTTTATGGGCATACATGATATTGATGCTTTGTTTTGGCAAGGAACACTTTTCCTTCCATTATTTACCTTTGAATCGAAGTTCGTTTATCAAATGAGACAAACTTGTGTTCTTGTAACAATATCCATTCTTTTCATGATTGGGCACTAAAACCACATTATCCTCATTCGATACAGGATATTGATGCTTTGGTTTGTCATGAAAAGCTATTCTTTCCACCATTTTTCAATGAATCAAAGTTCATCTGTCAAATAGGACAAACTTTGATTTTCATAACAGTCTTCATTCTTTTCATTATTAGACACTATAAACACATTCTCCTCATTTGGATGCAAGATATTAATGCTTTGGTTTGGGAAGAAAACTTTATCTTTCTATTATTTTCCTTATAATCAATGATCATTAGCCAAATGGGATAAACATAGATTCTCATAATAATCTCCATTCCTTTTGTCATTGGGCTTATGAACACATTCTCATAACTGGGATTGATGATATCAGTGCTTTGTTTTGGCAGGAAAAGTTCTTCTTTCCACCATTTTCCTTAGCTTAAAGATCATCGTTGAAAGAGACAAACTTTGATTCTTGTAATAATCTCTATTTTTTTCATGATTGGGACCATAAACATGTTCTACTCGTTGGGATACATGATATTAATCATTGGTTTGGCATGGAACACTTTTCTTTATGCCATTTTCCTTAAAATCAAAGTTTGTTTGTCAAATGGGACAAACTTGGATTCTCACAATAATCTTCACTCCTTTTGTGATTTGGCACCAAAAAGACGTCGTCCTCACTTGGATACATGATATTGATGCTTTGGTTTTGAGAGAAAAGTGTTTCTTTCCACAATTTTCCTGAAAGTCAAAGTTCATCCATGCAATGAGATAAACTTAGATTCTTGTAATAATGTCCACTCTTTTCATAGTTGGCACCATAAACATGTTTTCCGTATTTGAATACGATATTGATGCTTTGGTTTGGCAGGAAAAGCTTTTCTTTCCACCATTTTCCTTAGAGTCAAAGTTCCATCCAATGTGACAAACTTGGATTCTTGTAATAATCTCTATTCTTTTTGTGATTGGGCACTATAAACATATTCTCCTGATTGGGATACATGATACTGATGATTTGGTTTGGGAAGAAAAGCTTTTCTTTCCTCCCATTTCCTAAAGGTTAAAGTTTGTTTGTCCAATGAGATAAACTTGGATTCTTATAGTAATCTCCATTCTTTACATGATTGGGCACCATAAATGCATTCTCCTCATTGGAATACATGATATTGTTGCTTTGGCATGAAACATTCTTCTTTCCACCATTTTTCATAGAATCATAATTCATCGAACAAATGAGACAAACATGGATTCTTGTGATAATCTCTATTCTTCTCGTTGTTGGGCACTAGAATCATAATATCCTCATTGGGTTACACAATATTGATGCTTTGGTTTGTCATGAAAAGCTTTTCTTTCCACCATTTTCCATAGAATTATGGTTCATCCTTCAAATGAGACACTTGGATTCTCATAATAATTTCCATTCTTTTTTCTAATTGAGCACCATAAATACGTTCTCCTCATTAGGATGCATGATCTTTATGCTTTGGTTTGGCAAGAAAAGTTATTCTTTCCACCATTTTACTTGGAGGCAAAATCATTCATCAAATAAGACAAATTTGGATTCCTATATTAATCTCCTTTCTTATCATGATTGGGCACTATAACCACATCCTCCTTACTAGGATACAAGATACTGATGCTTTGGTTTGGCAAGAAAAACTATTTTTTCTGCCATTTTTCTTAGAGTCAAAGTTCATTCATCAAATGTGTCAAACTTGGATTCCAGTAATAATCTCCATTCTTTCAATGGTTAGGCACTGTAAAAATATTCTCCTTATTGGGTTACATGATATTGATGCTTTTATTTTGTCAAGAAATGCTTTTGTTTCCACTAATTTTGCCAAAATCAAAATTTCATCCATCAAATGAGATAAACTTGGATTCTCATAGCAATCTCCATTCTTTTCATGACTAGGAATCATAACCATGTTCTTCTCATTAGAATACATGATATTGATCCTTTACTTTGGCAACAAAAGCTTTTCTTTCTACCATCTTTAGAGTCAGAGTTTGTTCGTCCAATGAGACAAACTTCTATTCTTGTAATAATCTCTATTCTTTTCCTGATTAGGCACCATAAACACGTTTTCTTCATTGAGATACACAATATTATGCTTTGCTTTGGCATGAAATGCTTTGCTTTCCACCATTTTCCTTGGAGTCAAAGTTTATCCGTCAAATGAGACAGATTTGTATTCTTATAATAATCTCCATTCTTTGTGTGATTGGGCACCATAAACACATTTTCCTTAATGGACACATGATATTGATGCTTTAGTTTAGTATGAAAGCTTTTCTTTCTATAATTTTTCATAGAGTCAAAGTTCATCCGTCGAATGAAGCAAACTTGGATTCTCTCAATAATCTCCATTCTATTCAAGATTGGGTGCCATAAGCATATTCTACATATTGGAATACAAGATATTGATGATTTGGTTTGGTAGGAAATGCTTTTCTTTCCACTATTTTCCTTAAAATCAAAGTTCACCTGCCAAATAAGACAAACTTGGATTCTTGTGATAATCTATGTTCTCCTCATGATTGGGCACTACAGACACATTCTCCTCATTAGGATATAGGATATTAATGCTTTGGTTCGGTAGGAAAAGCTCCCTTTTGCCATTTACCTTAGAATCAAAATTCATCGTCAAATAAGACAAATGTAGATTCTCATAATAATCTCTATTCATATTGTGATTGGGCACCATAAATACGTTATCCTCATAGGGATAATGATATTGATGCTTTGGTTTAGCAAGAAACGCTATTCTTTCCAGAATTTTCCCTAGCATCAAAGTCCGTTCATCGAATAAGACAAACTTGGATTTTCATAATAATCTCCATTTTTTCATGGTTGGACTTATAAACACATTCTCCTTATTGGGCTATAGGATATTGATGCTTTGTTTTTGCAAGAAAAGCTTTTTTTCCACCATTTTCCTTAGAATCAAAGTTCATCCATAAACATGTTCTATTCATTGGGATACAAGATAGTGATATTTTAGTCTAGCAAGAAAAGCTTGTCTTTCCCTATTTTCCTTAGAGTCAAAGCTTGTCTGTCCAATGAGACAAACTTGGATTCTCATAATAATCTTCATTATTTTCATGATTGGGCACCATAAACATGTTCTATTCATTGGGATACATGATATTGATATTTTGGTTTAGCAAGGAAAGCTTGTATTTCCCTATTTTCCTTAGAGTCAAAGTTTGTTTGTCCAATGAGACAAACTTGGATTCTCATAATAATATCCATTCTTTTGATGATTTGGAACCACAAACACATTCACCTCATTGAGATACATGATATTCATGCTTTGGAATGGTAGGAGAAGCGATTTTTTCGACCATTTTCCTTAGAGACAAAGTTCATCTGATGATAGAGACAAACTTGGATTCTTGTAATAATCTCTATTCCTTTTGCAAATGGGCTTTATAAACATATTCTCATCGTTGGGATACATGATATTGATGCTTTGGTTTAACAAGAAACATTTTTCTTTCCACCATTTTCCTTAGAATCAAATTGCATCTGTCAAAGGTAACAAACATAGATTCTCATAACAATCTCCATTATTTTCATGCTTTGGTTTAGCATGAAATGCTTTTCTTTCCCCTATTTTCCTTAGAATTAAAGTTTATTTGTTAAATGAAATGAACATGGATTCTCGTAATACTCTCTATTCTTCTCATGGATGGGCACTATAACCATGTTCTCTTCATTGGGATCCATGAAACAGATGCTTTGGTTTGTCATGAAAATCTTTTTTTCCACATTTTTCATAGATTCAAAGTTCATTCATTAATTGAGACAAACTTGGATTCTCATAATAATCTGTAGTATTTTCATGCTTGGGCATGATAAACACATTTCACTTATTAGCATACACGATATTGATGCTTTGGATAGGCATGAAATGATTTTCTTTCTACCATTTTCCTTTGAATCAAAGTTCATCCCTCAAATGAGACAAAACTAGATTCTCATAATAATCTCCATTCCATCTGTGATTAGGCACTATAAACACATTCTCCTTATTGGGATACATGATATTGATGCTTTGATTTGGCAGGAAAAGCTTTTCTTTCCACCATTTTCTTTAGGGAGAAAGTTTATCCATCCAATAAGACAAACTTGGATTGTTGTAATAATCTTCATTTGTTCTGCAATTGGACTCTATAAACACATTCTCATAATTGAGATACATGATATTGATGCTTTAGTATAGCAAAAAATGCTTTTCTTTCCACCATTTTCCTTGTCAAATGTGACAGACATAGATTCTCATAACAATCTCCATTGTTTTTATGATTGAGCATTATAAACACGTTTTGCTCACTGGGATAAATGGTATTGGTGTTTTGGTTTAGCATGAAACACTTTCTTTTCCCCCATTTTCCTTAGAATTAGAGTTCATCTATCAAATGAGACAGACTTTAATTCTCATAATATTCTCCATTCTTCTTAGGATTAGGTACTATAACCACATTATCCTCATTGGGATACATGATATAGATGCTTTGGTTTGTTATGAAAAGCCTTTTTTTTTTCACCTTTTTCCATAGAATAAAGTGCATCCATCAATTGAGACAAACTTGGATTCTTGTAATAATCTCCATTATATTTGTGATTAGGCATGATAAACACGTTCACTCATTGGGATGCATGATATTGATGTTTGGATTGGCATGAAATGCTTTTCTTTCGACCATTTTCTTTTGAATCAAAATTTATCCCTCAAAAGAGAAATTTGGATTATCATAACAATCTCCATTCTTTTCATGATTGGGCACCATAAACTCATTCTACTTATTGGGATATATGAAATTGATGCTTTGGATTGGCATGAAATGGTTTTCTTTCCATAATTTTCCTTTGAATCAAAGTTCATCCCTCAAATAAGATAAACTTGGATTTTCGTAATAATCTCTATATTTTTTTGTAATTTAACACCATAAAAACATTCTCCTTATTGGGATACATGATATTGATGCTTTTTTTGGGCAAGAAAAGCTTCGTCTTCCACCACTTTCCTTAGAGTCAAAGTTTCTTTGTCCTATGAGACAAACTTGGATTCTTATAGTAATCTCCATTCTTTTCATGATTAGGTAGCATAAACATGATCTCCTCATTGGGATATGCTATATTGATGCTTTGGTATGGCATGAAATGCTTTTCTTTCCACCATTTTTCTTAAAATCAAAGTTCATCTTGCAAATGAGACAAACTTAGATGCTCTTAATAATCTTCACTCTTTTCGTGATTGTGCACCATAAACATATTCTTTTCATTAGGATGCATGATATTGATGTTTCTATTTGGCAAGAAAAACTTTTCGTTCCACCATTTTCCTTAAAGTCAAAGTTCATCCATCTAGCGGGATAAACTTGGATTCTCATAATAATCTCCATTCTTTTCATGATTAGGCATCATAAACACATTCTCCTCATTGGGATACACGATATAGATACATTGGCTTGGCAAGGAAAGCTACTTTTTTTACCTTTTTCCTTTGAGTTAAAGTTCATCAGTCAAATGAGACAAACTTGGATTCTTGAAATAATCTCCATTCTTCTCATAATTAGGCACTATAATCACATTCTCCTTATTGGGATACACAATATTGATGCTTTGGTTTGACATGAAAAGTTTTTATTTCCACCATTTTTCATAAAATGGATGTTGGTCCATCAAATAAGACAAAGTTGGATTTTTGTAATAATCTCCATTTTTTTCCTAATTGGGCACCATAAACGCATCTCTTCATTAGGATACATGGCTTAACAAGAATAGCTATTCTTTCCACCATTTTCCTTAGAGTCAAAGTCATTTATCAAGTGAGACAAGCTTTATTCTCGTATTAATCTCCAATCTTATCATGATTAGGCACTATAACCACATTCTCCTTATTAGGATACACAATATTTATGCTTTGGTTTGGCAAGGAAAGCTACTCTTTCCACCATTTTTCTTAGAGTCAAAGTTTATTTGTCGAATGAGACAAACTTGGATTCTTGCAATAATCTCCATTCTTTTTATGGTCGGGCACTATAAACACATTCTTCTTGTTAGGATACAAAATATTAATGCTTTGCTTTAGAAAGAAACACATTTCTTTCCACCAGTTTGCTTAAAATCAAATTTTGTTTGTCAAATAAGACAAACTTGGATTCTCATAGTAATCTCCATTCTTTTCATGATTGGGTAGCATAAACACAATCTCCCCATTTGGATACACTATATTGATGCTTTGGTATGGCATGAAATGCTTTTCTTTCCGCCATTTTCCTTAGAATAAAGTTCATCTTGCAAATGAGACAAACTTAGATGCTTTCAATAATCTTAACTCTCTTCGTGATTGTGCACCATAAACATATTATTCTCATTAGGATGTATGATATTGATGTTTTTATTTGGCAAGAAAAACTTTTCCTTCCACCATTTTCCTCAGAGTCAAAGTTCATCCATCCAGTGGGATAAACTTGGATTCTCATAATAATCTCCATTCTTTTCATGATTGAGCACCATAAACACGTTTTCCTCATTGGGATACATGATATAGATGCCCTGGCTTGGGAAGAAAAGCTATTTTTTCCACCTTTTTCCTTTGAGTCAAAGTTCATCCGTCGAATGAGACAAACTTGGATTCTTAAAATAATCTCCATTCTTCTCATAATTAGGCACTATAATCACATTCTCCTTATTGGGATACATAATATTGATGCTTTGGTTTAACATGAAAAGTTTTTATTTCCACCAATTTTCAGAGAATGAAAGTTGGTCTGTTAAATAAGATAAAGTTGGATTTTTGTAATAATCTCTGTTTTTTTCTAATTGGGCACCATAAACACGTCTCCTCATTAGGATACATGGCTTAGCAAGAATACCTATTCTTTCCACCATTTTCCTTAGAGTCAAAGTCATTCATCGAATAAGACAAATTTTATTCTCGTATTAATCTCCAATCTTATCATGATTAGGCATTATAACCATATTCTCCTTATTAGGATACACGATATTTATGCTTTGGTTTGGCAAGGACAGCTATTCTTTTCACCATTTTCCTTAAAGTCAAAGTTTATTCATCAAATGAGATAAAACTTGGATTCTTGCAATAATTCCATTCTTTTTATGGTTGGGCACTATAAACATATTCTCCTTATTGGTATACACAATACTAATGCTTTGTTTTAGAAAGAAACACATTTCTTTCTACCAATTTCCTTAAAATCAAAGTTTGTTCATCAAATGAGACAAACTTGGATTCTCATAGTAATCTCCATTCTTTTCTTTGATTGGGTACCATAAACATGTTATTCTCATTGGAATAGACGATTTTAATGCTTTGTTTTGGTGACATAAGCTTTTTTTCTACCATTTTCCTTAGAGTCAGAGTTCTTCTATCTAATGAGAAAAACTTGGATTCTTATAATTATCTTCATTCTATCTGTGATTGGGCACTATAAACATGTTCTCCTCAGTAGGATACACTATATTGATGCTTTGGTTTGGCATTAAATGCTTTTCTTTCCACCATTTTCCTTGGAGTCAACATTCATCTGTTAAATGAGACAAACTTGTATTCTCATAGTAATGTCCATTCTTTTTATGATTGGGCACCATAAACATGTTCTCCTCATTGGCATACATGATATTGATGCTCTGGTTTGGCATGAAAGGTTTTTCTTTCTAGCATTTTTCTTAGAGTCAAAGTTTATTTGTCCAAAGAAACAAACTTGAATTCCTACAATAATCTCCATTCTTTTCATTATTGGGTGCCATAAACGTGTTCCTTTCATTGGGATATGTGAAAAAATATGTACAGCTAGGTGACTATGTTAGGAAGTTACTTAGTAGTTTGACTATATGATAGGATTCTGATAAATAATGGGATTAGATTCACTATTTAATTTTTCTAATCAATCCCTTAAATCATAAAATTTTGATTATGGTTGACTTTAGATCTTAGATAAGTGCTAGGCTGTAAAATAAGGGTGTGTTCAGTAATACTCTCAAAAAGAGAATAGAAAAACTTATGTTATCAATTTTTAACATGGTATCAGAGCTATAAGGATTCGATCTTTCATTTTTTCTGGCCTTAATTGCCGATTATTTGGTGAAGTTTCTTGGCATTCATTGCTTTCACCATAATCTGTCCCTAGCATGTTCTTAGTACCATCACTATAATTCCTCCTTTTTCTTTCTCTTTGATTCTTATAATGTTAGAAACAGGGAAGACAATTATTCTAGCCCAATTGGATGAGCTAATCCCATTTTAATAACTCGGAGAGTTGCAAAGCATTCACGTTGCTTACAAGTTAGATGGAAAAAACTACCTTAAGTGGTCACAACTCATCCGTACAGTGTTAAAAGGAAAAAAGAAGATCAACCATCTTATGGGTACCAGTCCTAACCTAAGAGATCCAAAGTTTGAAGCATGGGAAGAGGAGGATTCCATGATTATGGCATGGTTGTGGAACTTGATGACTCCCGAAATAAGTGACACGTGCATGTTTTTGAACACTGCAAAGGATATTTGGGATGCAATGCAGCAGACTTATTCTAAAGTTAGAGATACAGCTCAAGTGTATGAGGTCAAGCTAAAAACATTGGTAGCAAAACAAGGGAATAAAACTATCTCTGAATATGCAAATCAACTGAAATCATTGTGGCAAGGATTGGATCATTATCGGGTGATACAAACCAAGTGTCCTGAAGATGCTACAATCATAAAGGATTTCATTGAATGAGACAAAGTTTATGACTTTCTAGTTGGACTTAATCCATAATTTGATCAAGTAAGGATACAAATTCTTAGGAATAAGACGGTCCATGTTTTAATGAAACAGTGGCCTTAATTCAAAATAAAGAAAGTAGAAGGAGGTTGATGCTTGAACCATCAAGCACTGATAGTTTTGCCATGATGGCAGGAGAAAAGTGAACAACATTTGAAGAAGAGAAAGAAGGTCAACAGAAAACTTAGAATCGTGATGGATTATTTTGTACTTATTATAAGAAGTCTCATCAGACCCATGACAAGTGCTGAAAACTTCATGGGAAGCCTGCAAGTCAAGAATATGGTCAAAAAGGAGGATAATCAAAGAATAAGGGGCAAGCCCATATTGCCACAAGTTTTTCAAATGAGTTAGGTGGTCTAAACCAAGAAAAGATTGAAAGAGTAAGATCATTTATCAAAAGCTGTGAAAAACATGAAAAATCTCCAGGTACTTGTTCTTTAGCATATTCAGTTAAGTTTTTATCTTCCATTGGATTAAATGTCTCAGATACAGCCTTTACCGACTCTTAGGTCAAAGACTCAGGAGCAACAGATCACATGACACACCTATCAAATAAATTTTCTACCTATACCCCATGTCCAGGTAATAGGAAGATAGCCACTGTTGATGGGCCTTTAAACACGATAGCAGGTTTACGAGATGTTAAAATTACCCCATTAGTGACCCTTAAAAATGTCATGTTCCCAAATTGTCTATAACCTAGGCTCTATACAAAAACTCACCAAAGATCTTTGCTGTAATCTGATTTTTAACAGCAATTATTGTATATTTCAGGATAAAGATTCGAGAAGGATGATTGGACGTGCTAGGGAAAAGAATGGCCTCTATTATCTTGACACATCACTTTCGCCAAACATGACAAAGGACAGATTGCCTTCTTCTCTCATATTAGAGTTAGTTTTATCTAATAAAGAGAAAATTTTACTCTATCATAATAGACTTCGACAGCCATCATGTAGGATCATTAAAGTTATGTTTCCATCATATTTTAGACAATTAGATGTTGAACATTTTTAGTGTGAGGTGTGTGAGCTTACTAAACACAAGCGTGTACCTTTTTTGATTAGTAATAAAAAAAGCCATGTTTCTATTCATCTTATTCATAGTGATATATGAGGTCCATCTACTGTTCCTAATGTTTTTGTGGCAAGGTGGTTTATTTCTTTCATAGATGATTACCCTCATGTCACTTGGGTTTTTCTTTTTAAGCATAAATCTGATGTTAGTACCGTAGTCCCTAATTTTTGTTTCATAATAAAAAATTAATTTGGAGTCAATATCAACAAGTTTAGGTCTGATAATGCCAAGGACTATTTCAATCAAATTCTCACTCCATTTTTTCAAAAAGAAGGGATTATACATGAGTCATCATGTGTTAATACTCTATAATAAAATGGAGTAGCTGAAAGAAAAAATGGTCATCTTCTTGAAAAGACACGAGCCTTGTTGTTTCAAAAAGGTGTGCCTAAAACTTTTTGGGGGGAAGTGGTACTTACAGCCATTTACCTAATAAATCGTTTGCCATCGAGAGCATTAGGCTTCAAGAATCCTATGGACATACTATCCACATTTTACCCCTAATTTAAACACAACGAATAACCTTGTACCTAGGACTTTTGGGTGCATGTCATTTGTTCATGTTCATAGTCAAAGTAAGGGGAAATTAGATCCAAAGGCTCTAAAATATGTCTTTATAGGCTATTCCTTAACTTAAAAAAGGTATAAGTGCTATCATCTTTCATCAAAAAAGTTATATGTCTCAGTAGATGTCATGTTCAATGAATGAGAGTCATACTTCAACCATCTTTATCTTCAAGAGGAGAATTTAACTAAGAAAGATAAGGATAGAGAAGGTTTTTTACTTAACTTACCATCACTTCTTACATACACACCGTCTAAGAATCTATCTAAACCAGCATCTGATCCTGTATCTAAACCTATGTCTATATCTAAACTTGTGTCTGCATCTAAACCCATGTCTAAACCTGTGTTTGAGCTTATGCCTACACATGCAACCAAACCTAAATCTATACTGGAGACATTATGTGAACCATCTATGCCTAAACCTGTGACTAATTCTGCTTTGAGAGATGTAAGATTTGACAAAAGTAAGGTGTTCACAAAGTAGAAGATGGCTATTCCTGAACCTATGCAAGTTCAAGAGTCCAACTCAAATTCTTCAAATGAGGTAACAATTCCAATCCTAGTACTAAATTACATCTAAATAATGATGATCAAGAACTTTTGATCGCTATTAGGAAAGAAGCTATGAAGTGCACAAAGCAGCCTTTATATCCACTTACATTTTTTGTCATTTAAGAAATTTTCACCAAAACATAGAGCATTTCTTGTAAGCCTAAACACTATCTCTATCCGTACTACTTTAACCGAGGCTTTATCTAATGAAAAATGGAAACAAGCTATGAATATGGAGATAAAGGCATTGAAAAAGAACAAAACTTGAAGTTACCAGAAGGAAAGAAACCAATGGGTTGTAAATGGGTGTATACAGTGAAGTATAAGGCAGATGGGTCAATTGAGAGGTACAAAGCATAGTTGGTAGCCAAAGGATACACTCAAACCTACGGAATTGACTACCTAGAGACTTTCACTCCCGTTGCAAAAATGAATACAGTTAGATTAATTGTTATCATTAGCAACGAATTATGGTTGGGATTTGCAACAGTTTGATGTCAAAAATGCTTTCTTGGATGGGGAACTCGATGAAGAGATTTATATGGAGGTTCCTCCAGGTTATGAAAAGAAGTTGGCAGCTCGTACTGTGTGTATTTAAAAAAGGCCTTATATGACCTCTAACAGTCACCACGAGCATGGTTCAAAAGATTTGTGAGAGTTATGTTGAATATGGGGTACAAATAAAGCCAAAGAGATCATACATTGTTTATTTAACATTCTTCTTCAGGGGGAGTTACAGGACTATTGGTATATGTGGATGCCATTATAGTGAGAGGAGATGATGTTAAAGAGAAATAGGCCCTAAGGCAATACTTGGCTAAGGAATTTCAAATTAAGGAGTTAGGAAGGCTAAAGTATTTTCTTAGAATAGAGGTTGCTCACTCTAGGGAAGGAATTTTTATCTTTCAGCAAATGTCATAGATCTTCTCAGAGAAACTAGCAAGACAGCATATAGGCCCACAAATACACCCATGGATCCTAATCTTAAACTTGGGAAAGTAGAAGAAGATGTTGTGGTACATAAAGAAATGTATCAATGCCTAGTAGGAAGACTTATTTATCTATCTCACATACAACCAGATATAGCATATAAAGTGGGTCTGATTAGTTAGTTTATGCATAATCCAAATGAGGTTCATCTATGGGCAGCCTATGGAGTACTATATTATCTCAAAGGAATGCTAGTGAATTGTATTTTGTTTAGAAGAAATAGAGGATTAGTGCTTAAGGCATACACTGATGCTAATTTTGCAGCATCAATTGATGATAGAAGATCGACCTCAGGGTATTGCGCTTTTCTCGGGGGAAATCTTGTGACATGGAAAAGTAAAAAACAAAGTGTAGTAGCTTGGTCAAGTGCAGAGGTTGAATTTAGAGCAATGGCTCGAGGTGTGTGTGAACTTCTATGATTGAGGATCATTTTTAAAGATTTGAAGATTAAATCAGATGGCCTTATGAGACTCTACTGTGACAACAAAGCTGCAATTGGCATAGCTCACAATCTAGTACAACATAATTGGACAAAGCATATAGAAATTGATAGACACTTTATCAAAGAAAAACTAGAAAGCAGACTAATTTGTACACCTTTTGTTCCTACAAATGGACAACTTGCTGATGTTCTTACTAAAGGACTGAGTAATCTAGTGTTTCAAACTATTGTATCCAAGCTGGGAATGAGTGATAACTATTCACCAACTTGAAGAGGAGTATGAGAAAATATGTACAGCTAGGTGACTATGTTAGGAAGTTACTTAGGAGTTTTGACTATATGATAGAATTCCTATAAATAATAGGATTAGATTCACTATTTGATTTTTCTAATCAATCCCTTAAATCATGGAATTTTGATTATGGTTGACTTTAGATCTTAAATAAGTGCTAGGGCTATAATATAAGTATGTGTTTTGTAATACTTTAAAAAACATCATAGGAAAACTTATTTTTTCAGTTTTCAACAGGATAAAATATATTAACGCTCTGGTTTGGCAAGAAATGCTTTTCCTTTTACCATTTTCCATAAAATCAAAGGCCATCCATCAAATGAAACAAACTTAGATTGATGTGATAATCTCTATTCTATTTATGATTGGGCACCGTGAACACATTCTCCTCATAAAGATACATGATATTTATGCCTTAATATGGTAGGAAAAGCTTCTTTTTACCATTTTTCTTAGAGTCAAAGTTTGTCTATTGAATGAAACAAACTTGGATTCTCATAATAATCTCCATTCATATCATGATTGGGCACCATAAATAAGTTCTTGTCATTGGGATGTGTGATATTACACTTCAATTTGGCAAAAAAATGATTCTTTCCCCTTTTTTCCCTAGCATTGAAGTCTATTTGTCAAATGAGACAAACTTGGGTTCTCAAAATAATCTCTATTTTGTTCATGGTTGGGCACTATAACCATATTCTTCTCATTGGGATACATGATATTGATGCTTTGGTTTTTCAGGAAAAGCTTTGCTTTCTACCTTTTTCCATAGAATCAAATTTCATTCATCAAATGAGACAAATTTAGATTCTTGTAATAATCTCCATTCTTTTCCAAATTTGGCACCATAACACATTTCGCTTACTGGGATGCATGACATAGATGCTTTGGTTTGGTAGGAAAAGCTATTCTTTCCACCATTTTCCTTAGAGTCAAAGTTCATCTGTTAAATGAAGTAAACTTTAATTCTAGTAATAATCTCTATTCTTTTCATGATTGGCCATTGCAAATTTGTTATTCTTATTGGGACACGTGATATTGTTGCTTTGGTTTGGCATTGAAAGCTTTTCTTTTCACCATTTCCTTAGAGTCAAAGTTCATCAATCCAATGAAACATACTAGGATTCTCATAATAAGCTCTATTCTTTACGTGATTGGGTGCCATAAAAATTTTCTCCTATTTGGGATACAAGATATTAATGCTTTGGTTTGCCAAGAAATGGCTTTCTTTCCACCAGTTTCCTTAGAATCAAATATCATCCGTTGAATAAGACAAACTTGGATTCTTGTGATAATCTTCATTCTTGCCATGATTATTGTGAAAAGCTTGGATTATTGTGAAAAGATCTTCTTTCCACCATTTTCAATAGAATCAAAGTTCTCCCATTAAATGAGAAAAACTTCGTTTCTCAAAAAATCTCCATTATTTTCATGAGTGGGCAGTATAAACACGTTCTACTCATTGGGATACCCCATATTGATGCTTTGGTTTGGAACAAAACAATTTTCTTTCCACCATTTTTCTTAGAATCAAAGTTTGTTCATGAAATGAGACAAACTTGGATTCTTCATGAACAAACTTTGATTCTCATAGTAATCTCCATTCTTTTCATAATTAGGAACCATAAATGCATTATCCTTATTGCTTTTTGGCAATGAGTAGAACAGAACAATATTGATGCTTTTTGGCAAAAAAAGCCAGCACTTTCCTTAGAGTCAAAGTTCATTCGTTAAATGAGCCAAACTTGGATTCTCAAGATAATCACCATTGTTTTCATGGTTGAGCACTATAAAAGTGTTCTCCTTATTGGGATACATAATATTGATGCTTTGTTTTAACAAGAAATGTTTTTCTTTCCATGATTTTTCTTAGAGTTAAAGTTCATTCATCCAATGAGACAGGTTGCATAATAAACAGATTTTTCTCATTGGGGTACACGATATTGATGCTTCAGTTTTTTCTTGCCTCCATTTTTCTTAGAGTCAAAGTTCATCCATCAAAAAAGGCAAACCCAGATTCTTATAATAATCTCCACTCTTTTCATCATTGGGCTTTACAAACACATTTTCTTCACTAGGATTCAAGATATTGATGCTTTGGTTTAGCTATAAATGCTTTTCTTCTCACCATTTTCCTTAAAATCAAAGTTTGCTTTCTAAAATGCCATCTAGTATTTCTTCAAGTCCTGAAGATCTTTATAGATGGCATCTTTTGTCTTAACAAGTTCACGTATCTACCCCCTCGGACTTGACACTCATGCTCCCATTGGCTCTTCAGCTTCTTGCAGCTGATGAATTTTCTTAGTGAAATCAGTTTTTTATTGTGCAAACTCAAGATCTCAATCTCAAATGGAAGATTATCTATTGAAACATGAGGGGTTCCCTTAGTAGGCAATAGTATGGAGTTGTTAACTCACCTAACTATATAATTTTCATAGCTGAAGTCATTGTTTTCTCTCTTTTTAATTTGACTTGGTAGGTCTTTTGCCATGCATCAAAGATCTTATGCACTTGGCTTATGTAACAGAGTGTAAACGATGCTTCCCTATAATCTGTTATGAGGCACCCATGAAATGGCTTGCATTTGTACACTATCAGGCCAAGAATGATCCATGGAACTATCCAAGGTACTTCATTGGCAATCAAATCTTGGAACTTTGCAGTCCATTTATCTTTGGTGATATCTTGTGACCATTCTTTTTCCAAGAACTTGGTGAGAGGACTAAAATTTTGCATGTACGGCTGTAGCAATTTCTTACTTAAAAATGACTAAAGAGCCATACGTACAACATTGATGAGCATCCGATAAAGTGTGCTTTGCCTCTTTTTCTCCCAAAATTTAAAGACTGTATAGTCTTCGCTAAGATGGTAGGAGTAGGATTGAAATCAAACTAAATTTTGAGCATGTCTACCATGACAACCTCCATATGTCCCAAAGCTCTCAAAAAAATGATTAGACCATAGATTGCAAATGCGAGAGCATCCGAATCTTCTTCTTATCTTACTGGGTATTTATGGTAAATTTTAAACTATCCCATATGATACATGCACTATTCCCTAGTTTGACTAGATATGAGTCCACCCAATGTTCTCCAACTCTAAGCATACTGGCCAACTTCTTCCTAAGGGCTATAGGTTTGTCGACATAGAGTAAATTTTGCTGAATTAAGCAATTTTGATATTAAGCATGGCTACATACTCTTCTATAGTAGGGACCAGATCATGCCCATTAAAGGTAAAACATCGATATATGGAATTCCAAAATTGCATCTTGGTGCATAGTAATTTGAAATCAACTTTGACTTAGACCAATAGAGCAGTATCCTTATAATCTTCTATGAAGATTACCTTATCATTCTCATCCTAATTGTTCAACGTATCTCTTAGTGGTTGCACTACTTGAAAATCATTTCAGCTTGTTCTGGGATCTCTAAGATATGACCAAGTCGAAGATATCCCTATTCTCTCTCTGTTCCTTTCAAACTCGTTCTTGACTATCTTAAAATCTTTGAAAACTAAGGCTAGTGCTTGTTTCATAGTAAGATACTTATCTGTGGACATTGCCCCTTGAATAAACTATCCCAAGATGGTATGAAATGACATGATGTATGTAGCAATAACAAAAAAAAAAGAAACACTACGTTAGTAACATATCAAAGACAAGAAATCAATTATAAAATAAAAGTGCCTAGAGCATTGTGATACCTCAAGACAAGTATAAAAAATATAGGTATAATCATTTTGTCCATAAACCTAGACTTATGTGAATAGCATTCTAGTATGTTCGAAACATATGTGTCCTACAAGGATGAAAACTAATGCTAAAGAAAATGACAATTCTTTCATCACCATACAGTTACAAGCTAATTCGAAGCCATTAGTCAAACATGATAGCTTATTTAGGTGTTTTCTCCCATTAAGATAGCATGAGGCCACTAGGTACTCATTTATCATTGTCCAATGATTGATGGGCTTTAAGCCATTGGTTAGGCAGCATAATGACTTACACAAGTTGGTTCAGTTCCCTAGGAGATGATATGATATGCCACGTCATGGTTGGCCTAGGATAAATGACAATGATGCATTGGTTTCTTAACGAAAGCTTTTCTTCCCACCATTTTCCTTAGAATCAATGTTCGTTCATTAATAAGGACAAACATGGATAATCATAATAATCTCTTTTTTATTCTTGATTGGGCACGATAAACACATTCTTCTCATTAGGATAGATGACAATGATGCTTTGGTTTCACAAGAAAAGCTTTTCTTTCCAACATTTTTTTGGAATAAAAGTTCATCCATCAATTGTGTCAAACATGGATGCACATAATATCTCTTTTTGATGCAGAAACCATAAGAATGATGTCCTAAAACCCCCAATAACTCTTTTGATCAAAGACCAGAAACCTAAAAAATAATAAGAAACTAAAATAGGATTCTTGACCTGATAATTTACATACAAAACATAAACCAAGAATGCCAAAGGAATTGGAAACTTGACGCAATGCTTTAGCATCAATTACAAACCAAGATTATCAAAAGTTGAACGCCATAAGATTAAACTAACCTTGATAAGTTCTAATGGAGTCCAAATAAGAACTCAAAGAAATTTGCCTCACTAAGAAGACTACTTGTATTAATTATCCAAAGAAAACTGAAAAACCAGTCTTACAGGTGCAACACACTATTTATAGCCAAAAGACAAAACCCTAAGGCATCTTAACTAGTGAAACTCATATAAGCCTTTAGATGGCTAATTAAAATCTCAAAATAAAGCCCTAAGCCAATAACTAGTGTCCCAAAGCATGGGCCCCTAATATAGTTACTTAAAACAATTAAAATAACTTGTGACAGGCATGTGCCACTTATTAAAAAGGGTTTAGCCCATAAGTAAACAAAAGATAAGCCTAAATATAAACATTTAGCCTAATCACTAAATAACTTACTCATAAGCTTGAAGCAAGTTAACTAAGCATGGTTAATTGAAGCCCACTTCCTCTCTAAATTCTAAGTCCATTCCATCTCCATCTTTAGTTTCTTATATGAATAGCATCTTGATTTATCCTTGCACATTGTTTTATAGTTGTTTAGCCTGAGCTCATGTAAGAGGTCCACTCAACACTTGGAAGTCCTTTGGAACATCACCTATGTTGTCTTGCATTGGCTAGATCACATCATTCCTCTGTTCCTCGAAAGGATTCATCCTCTAATCAGTACTTATATCAAAAGGAGAAAGATCAGAAACATTAAATGTAGAACTCACTTGATACTTACCTGGCAGGTCTAATTGCATTAATCTTTTCTAAGACATGGAAAGGTCCATCTCCATGTGGTTGTAGCTTGGTTTTTCTTGGTGTTTGAAACCTCACTTTCCTCATGTGAACCCATACCTAATCTTCAAGTTCAAAACTTTCCAACATTTTTTTGGAATCAAAGTTTGTCTGTCAATTGCGACAAACGTGGATGCACGTAATAATCTCCTTTTTTTCATGATTGGGCACCATAAACATGTTCTCCTTATTGGGATAAATGACAATGATGCGTTGGCTTCAAAAGAAAAGCTTTTCTCCTAACCACTTTCCCTAGAATAAATGTTCATTCATTAATAGGGATAAATACGGATGCACATAATAATCTCCTTTCTTTTCATGATTGGGTATCATAAACACATTTTTTTCATCGTGATAAATGATAATGACACATTGGTTTCATAAGAAAAGTTTTTCTTCCAACCATTTTCCTTAGAATCAATGTTCATTCGTTAATAGGGACAAACATGGATACATATAATAATCTCCCTTCTTATCATGATTGGGAACCATAAGCACATTCTCCTCATTGTGATAAATGACATTGGTGCATTAGTTCATAAGAAAAGCTTTTCCTTCCACCATTTTGTTAAAAGCAAAGTTCATTCGTCAATTAAGACAAACTTGGATACACGTAATAATCTCTTTTTTATTCTTGATTGGGCACCATAAACACATTCTCCTTGTTGGGATAAATGACAACGATGCTTTGGATTCATAAGAAAAGCTTTTTTTCCAACCTTTTTTCTTAGAATCAATGTTCATTTATTAATAAGGACAAACATGGATACACAAAATAATCTCCTTTCTTTTCATGATTGGGCACCATAAACACATTCTCCTTACTGTGATAAATGACATTGATGCTTTAGTTCATAAGAAAAGCTTTTCCTTCCATCATTTTTTTAAATCAAAGTTTATTTTTCGATTGAGACAAACTTGGATGCATGTAATAATCCCTCTTTTTATTCTTGATTGGGCACCATAAACATATTCTCCTCATTGGGATAATTGATAATGATGCTTTGGTTTCATAAGAAAGGTTTTTTTTTCACCATTATTTTTGAATTAAAGTTCATCCGTCAATTATAACAAACTCGAATAAATGTAATAATCCCCTATTTATTCTTAATTGGGCACTGTAAACATATTCTCCTCATTGGGATAAATGACAATGATGTTTTGGTTTCATAAGAAAAGTTTTTTTTTCCATAATTTTTTTGGAATCAAAGTTTATCCGTCAATTGCAAAACATGGATACACGTATCCTTTCTTTTCATGATTGTACACCATAAACACATTCTCTTATTGGGATTAAAGACAGTGATGCATTGGTTTCATAAGAAAAGCTTTTCTTTGAACCACTTTTCTTATAATTAATGTCCATCATTAATTGGGACAAGCATGGATACGTGTAATAATCTCCTTTTTAGACTTGATTAGGCACCATAAGCATATTCTCCTCGTTGGGATAAATGACATTGATGCTTTGGTTTCATATTAAAGGCTTTTCTCTCCACCGTTTTCCTTAAAGTTGAAGTTTAACCTTCAATTAGGACAAACTTCAATACATGTAATAATCTCCTTTCTTTTCATGATTAGGCACTATTAACATATCCTCCCCATTGGGATTAATGACAATGATGCTTTGGTTTTGTAAAAAAATATTTTTTTCAAACCATTTTCCTTAAAATTAAAGTTCATTCTTTAATTCGGATAAACTTCAATGCATGTAATAATCTCCTTTCTTTCAATGATTGGGCACCATAAACACATTCACCTTATTGGGTTAAATGACAATGATTTATTGGTTTCTTAAGAAAAGCTTTTCCTCCCACCATTTTTCATAGAATGAATGTTCGTTCATTAATAGGGCAAACATGGAAACACATAATAATCTCCTTTTTATTCTTGATAGGGCACCATAAACATATTCTCCTCATAAGGAAAAATAAAAATGATGCTTTGGTCTCATAATGAAAGCTTTTCTTTCAACCATTTTCCTTAGAATTGAAGTTCATCTTTTAATTAGGACAAACTTCGATACATGTAATAATCTCTTTTCTTTTCATGATTAGGCATTATAAACACATTCTCCCCATTTGGATGAATGACAATGATGCTTTAGTTTTGTAAGAAAAGCTTTTCTTCAAACCATTTTCCATAGAATCAAAGTTCATTCGTTAATAGGGACAAACAAGGGTGCACATAATAATCTCCTTTTTTCTCATGATTGGGAACCATAAACACGTTCTCCTTATCATGATAAACGACATTGACACTTTAGTTCATACAAAAAGTTTTTCCTTTCGCTATTTTCTTAAAATCAAAGTTCATCTGTCAATTAAGACAAACTTGGATAGAGGTTATAATCTCCTTACTATGCTTGATCGGGCACCACAAACACATTTTCCTCATTGGGATAAATGACAATGATGCATTGGTTTCGTATTAAAAGCTTTCTTCCAACCACTTTCCATAGAATAAATGTTCATTCGTTAATAGGGACAAACATGAATACACATAATAATCTCCTTTCTTTTCATGATTGGGCATCATAAACACATTATCCTCATTAGGATAAATGATAATGACACATTGGTTTCATAAAAAAAGCTTTCTTCCAACCATTTTCCTTAGAATCAATGTTCGTTCATTAATACGTACAAACTTGGATACACATGATAATCTCCTTTCTTTTCATGATAGGGCACCATAAATGCATTCTTCTCGTTGTGATAAATGACATTGATGCTTTAGTTCATTAGAAAAACTTTTTTCTTCCACCATTTTCTTAAAATCAAAGTTTGTTCGTCAATTGGGACAAACTTGGATACATGTAATAATCTTTTTTCATTCTTGATTGGGCACCATAAACATGTTCTCCTCATTGGGATAAATGACAATGATCTTTGGTTTCTTAAGAAATGCTTTTAATTCCACCATTTTTTTGGAATCAAAGTTCATCCATTAATTATGACAAACATGGATGCATGGAATAATCTCTTTTTTTTCATGATTGGGCACTATAAACGCATTCTCCTCATTGAGGTAAATGACAATGATGCATTAGTTTCATAAGAAAAGCTTTACTTCTAACCATTTTCCTTAGAAACAATGTTTGTTCCTTAATATGGATAAACATGGATACACATAATAATCTCTTTCCTTTTCATTATTGGGCACCATAAACACATACTCCTCATTGTGATAAAACATATTGATGCTTTAGTTCGTAAGAAAAGCTTTTCCTACCACCATTTTCTTAAAATTAAAGTTCGTCCGTCAATTGAGACAAACTTGGATATATGTAATAATCTCTTTTTTATTCTTCATTGGACACATAAACACATTTTCCTCATTAGAATAAATGACATTGATGCTTTGGTTTCATAAAAAAAGCTTTCCTTTCCACCATTTTTTGGAACCAAAGTTCATACATCAGTTTAGACAAAAAAGTTCATCTGTCAATTGCGATAAACATGGATGCACGTAATAATCTCTTTTCTTTTCATGATTGGGCACCATAAACTCATTTTGCTCATTGGATAAATGACAATGACGCATTGGTTTCATAAGAAAATCTTTTCTTCCAACCATTTTCCTTAGATTCTATGTTCGTTCGTTAATAAGGACAAACATGGACACATATAATAATCTCATTTCTTTTCATAATTGGACACTATAAAATGTTCTCCTCATTGTGATAAATGACATTGGCGCTTTAGTTCATAAGAAAATCTTCTCCTTCCACCATTTTCTTAAAATCAATGTTCATTTATCAATTAAGACAAACTTGGATACACATAATTATCCCTTTTTTTCTTAATTGGGTACTATAAACACATTCTCCTTATTGGGATAAATGACAATGATGCTTTGGTTTCATAAGAAAAGCTTTTCTTTCCATAATTTTTTTCGAATCGAAGTTTGACTTTCAATTATGAGAAACATTTATTGCTCGTAATAATCTTATTTCTTTTCATGATTAGGCACCATGAACACCTTCTCCTCATAAGAATAAATGATAATGGTGCATTGGTTTCATAAGAAAAGCTTTTATTCTAACCATTTTCCTTAGAATCAATGTTCGTTTGTTAATAAGGACAAACATGGATACACATAATAATCTCATTTCTTTTCAAGGTAGGGCACGAGAAGCACATTCTCTTCATTTTGATAAATGACATTAACGCTTTAGTTTATAAGAAAAGCTTTTCCTTCCACCATTTTCTTAAAATCAAAGTTCATCTGTCAATTGAGACAAACTCAAACACACGTAATAATCCTTTTTTTATTCTTGATTTAGCACCATAAACACATTCTCCTTATTGGGACAAATGACGATGATGCTTTGGTTTTGTAAGAAAAGCTTTTCTTCAAACCATTTTCCTTAGAATCAAGGTTTATCCTTCAATTCGAACAAACTTCTATAGATGTAATAATCTCTTTTCTTTTCATGATTGTGCACTATAAACACATTCTCCTCATTGGGATATATGATAATGATGCTTTGGTTTCATTAGAAAAGCTTGTCTTTCCATTATTTTTTTGGAATCAAAGTTCATCCGTCAATTATGACAAACATGGATACACTAATAATCTCTTTTCTTTTCATGATTAGGCACCATAAAAGCATTCTCCTCATTAGGATAAATGACAATGATGCATTGGTTTCATAAGAAAAGCTTTTTTTCCAACCATTTTGCTTAGAATCAATGTTCGTTCATTAATAGGGACAAATATGGATACACTTATAATCTCCTTTTTATTCTTGATTGAACACCATAAACATATTTTTCTCATTTGGATAAATGACAATGATGCTTTAGTTTCATAAGAAAAGCTTGTCTTTCCACCATTTTTTTTGGAATCAAAGTTCGTATATCAATTACGACAAAAATAGATGAATGAAATAATCTCCTTTCTTTTCATGATTGGGCACCGTGAACACATTCTCCTCATAAGAATAAATGACAATGACTCATTGTGTTAGCTCAAGGGAAAGATTAAACCAAGAGGGGGTGAATTGGTTCTTACAAAAACTTGATAAATCTGAAGTAAATTGAAAATTAAAAATAAGTTAAGGGTAAAAAAAAAATCAATCAATGTATAGAGGTTTGATCCTTTAACTCGACACCTAAATCCTCTCTTCTTGGTACTTTTCTTACCAAGTTGATTCCCACAATTCATTAAACAAATTGTTCCCTTTAAGGCTAACGTATAACCTTACACCATTATCTTTTAAGGCTTTGATAGAACCTTTCAATCACTTTGAGAATTCTACCCAAATTATTAAACATTTTTACTCACTTTACATAACCCCTTTCGTGATATGAGTAAAGTATTTTGCAAACAAATTGAACCTCTAATAGGTAGATGTTTGCTAAAATTTATGTACAAGATGAATGAGATACAAATAGGCTTGAAGAGTGTAAATTTGATACAAGTAAAAAATGAAGAATTTGAAGATTTTTAAGCTTTTGTTGTTCAATGATTTAAAGATTTTCGTATCTCTACTTCTTCAACTGTTCGAAACCTCTATTTTATAGCTGAAAATTGATTTATAGATGTTAGGCATATAATACGGTGGTTGGAGAGCCATTGTAGCCTTCATAAATGCTTGTTTCCGTTCTGTCCCATGCTATAGTATCGATACAATACCAATGATATCGATACAGGAATAAAAAAGTGATCATTATAGCTTGTTGTATCAACACTGGAAGCTAAGTACCAATACTAAGCAAGCTGTATCGATACACACACACTTGTATCTATACATTTAAAGGTTTTCGCCAAACCTTGGCTACTGCCAAGCCCTGTATCGATACACATAGGGTGAGTATCATTACCAAGTAGGCTGTATCGATAAAGATACACTTGTATCGATAAATTTAAGGGTTTCAATGAAACCTTAGCTACTACCAAGCCTTTCATTGATACACATAGGGTGAGTATCAATACCAAGTAGGCTATATCAATATAGAGACACTTGTATCGATACATTTAAGGGTTTTAAGCATAGTATCGATACAAACCTTCAAAAATATCTGTATAATGATTTTTGTTGACTCAAACATATCTAAAAAATATTCTAAGTATAAATATACATTTTGGAGCATATATATATTTTTGACAAATTACAAACTTTGTACTTTTCAAAATGTTTTTTAATTTAAACACAAATACTAAGTTAAGTATTAATTTAGCTTAAGTTGTTTGCTATATCAAAACTGAAATCAAAGTTAATAATCTCCCCCCTTTAATATAAAAAACTTAAGATAAATTTGCTTGTTTTTTAGATTAATGAAAAATAACTCCCCCTCAATAAAGCAATGGTTTTCAAAAGTTTTAATTTGAGTAAATCGGGTCCTTTAAAGCTTTAACATTTCAAATTGATAATACTACCCAAGACTAGAAAATCAAGCTAATGTTCAATATCAATATGTTATTTAGGTTCTAACATGGTAATATAATCATGATCAATATGCATAATAAAATCATGGAAATCATATATAGCAACACATTGCAAATTCATGGCATTTCTCCCTTTTTTTGTTATATCAAAATAGAATTCAAAGATAAGTAATGCAAATCAATGGAGGAAATGCAATCAGAGTAGGCACAAGCAAAAATAAACTCATTAAGGATAAGATGTTAAATATATTTAACAAAGCAAGCAAAAGATGTTTAAAGGAATGCAAAACATAAAGTAGGTGAAGAATCGTAAAGTCTTAAAAACGTAAAAGATATCCTATGATGATATTCTAAAAACATAAGAGATATCCTAAAAACATAGAGATGTTCAAAAAAGCCTAATTAGACTAAGCATCATCGAATGGAGGATCCTCGGTGGGTAGAGAAATAGGTAGAGGTGCACAAGGAAAAGCAACCAAAAAAGCATGGAATTGCTTTGTTAAAGCCCAATAACTATGCTCAAAAGTAGAAAGATAAGCATCGATAGTGTCGAAGTGATGATCGAATCGTCCCTCCCATGTATCAAGATAGCCCATAATAAAAGCGTATATAGTGTGAATGTCCATAGGCACGGATGACGAGGTGCAGGAGTGGAAGGTGGGGGAAGTTTATCATGCTCCATATCATCATGATCATCGAGAGCGGGAACATCCAGTTGCTCAAGTGGTGGTTATCGAGGAGCCTTAGGAATGAAGTTGGCACTTGAATTTCATACCTGGCAAGGCCCATGGATTTGTTACCAATGTAACGGTAAGTTATTACCATAATCCCAGGGTCACACGAAAGATCAAGACCTTGGGTGTCAAAGTAGTAACTCAAGGCCATGCCATGGAGGAGGCTATGACAACCACGAATGCAAAGAACAAGGTCCGTGGATATGAAATAGGCTAAGTTTAGATAATTCCCAGTTTGAATCATATGAAGCCACCAACAGTCCACATCACTAATCAAGGTATGTTTGGTGTCGTATAGACCGAGCAATGTGAGATGATAAGATGGAGTAAGTGATCGACTGGAGGAAAGAGCATGGCTTTATTGTTTAGAGTGCGCAAAACAGTAGGAGTCGAACCTTCATAGATTATGCCTTTATTCAAAAAGCCAAAGGCAAACACAAGAGAAATCGAGTTGACAATGACATCCTATCCTAAAAGATAGGATCAAATAGCAATGACATGATCATGATCATCAATAATGATGGAGGCATTGCTAAAGAATGCACGGATAAGATTTTTGTAAATCGAAACATTTAGAGAAAGAAATTTGGTCCATTCGAAGGTTTAAAAAATTTAAAGGTAAGGATAACTAATGGACTGGAGAAAGGGAAAGTCAGTGACCCGACATTGTTGGATTAGCATCCAAGCATAGATAGTGGTGAATCGCTCACGAGCCCGTGCATCGCAAAAACATAAGTCAAAGAAGGACTGATTTTAGGCTGAAGGTGTTTGACAAGTGGAAGAGGTGGAGGCATGGTTGACAAGACCTTGACGATGAGCTGTTTGTTTGGTTTTGGGAGGCATGGTTATGTTTGAAAAAGGTTAAGGACTTTTGTCAAGTGGGTGGTCACAGAACAGGTCAAGTGGGTAAAGTGCTAGTCGAGGAAAATGGTCGAGTAGGTGGTGGGCGCTATGTTTGGTTGGCAATTAGTGTGACGTAGTAAGTAAATCTATAACCAATCATAACAACGAAATAGAGAAAGGCTTTGAAATTAAAAAAAAGTCAAAATTTGGGAAGGATTTTGGATAAATGATGGATCTAGAGGGCAAAGTGGTAAGGGTTAGGGTGATGGAGGGTTTCAAATTTATTGATGTTTTGGATGATAGTGGTTGATTTTGAAATGGTTTTGGGTAAATGTGATGAAGCTAATGGATTTATGTATCAAGGGTTATGAGAAAAGGGTAATGATGATAAGTTTTGATGAAGGTTGAATGAAGGAGAGGATGGTAAGGGAAAGGATGAAAAGTGCTCGATGGAATAAGCTTTTCGCATGTGAGGAGTCCTAAATTAATAGTGAGTATCGATACAGAAGAGGTAGTATCGATAAAAAGAACATTTTTGGGTTCTGTATCGATACAAGGAACTGGGTCTTAAGACTTAGAACAAATTTATTGATACAGGTTGGGGAGTATTGATACAGTGTATCGATATAGAAGAGGCAAGTATCAATACAAAGAACAAGTCTGGGTTTGTATTGATACAATGGAAACTGGTCTTAATACATGGAAGAAGAATGTGCAAGGATTGATACATGTGGCTTAATATTGGGTTATTTCCATTAAGATGGAATCAAATTAGGCATATTTTTGACCCATTTGTCCTTTGAAAAGCATTTAAAAATGCAACTTGGACCAAAATCAAAATTATTTAGCATGGACAATTCAAAGTTTAATCAAGAGACAACAAAATTATCCAAGAATAAGAAAGTCATACAAGTGAACATCATCAAGCAAGTAACTGTGTAAAGCTAGCTTTTCAAACTAAGCATGATGCAAATAATATTAAGGCACAGTATTGGGATTGGATGAAATTATGAGTTTAGGGCACATTCATTAAGGCAATTTCTCTTTTAATTGTGCAAAATCTATCCTTGTCAAGTGGTTTAGTGAAAATGTTAGTTATTTGATACAAGGTATCAATGAATTCAAGCACGATTTGCCTTTTTGCACATGATTTTTAGTGCTTGGTTCTAGAGTGTTGAATTGGATTTTTAGTTAGACAAATGGCACTAGTATTGTCACATTTAATTGGAATATGATCCATGGTAATGTCAAAATCCACCATTTGTTGTTTTATCCATAAAATTTAGGCACAACAACTTCTCGTGGATATGTATTCCGCTTTGGTTATGGATAAAGCAACACTATTTTGTTTCATGGAGAACCATGACATGAGCATATTTCTAAGAAATTGACAAGTACAGGAAGTGTTTTTCCTATTTACATCCATAAAAATTTGCATCGAAATAAGCATGTATGACAAGAATGATTCTTTTAGATATGATAAGCCTAGATTGGGATTGTCTCTAAGATATCTAAAGATTCCTTTCATGGCAACTATATTATGACTCCTTCGGTAATGATTGGTATCTGCGCATAGGCATACACTAAACATTATGTCAAGTCTACTTGTGGTAAAATATAGCAATTAACCTATCATAGACCTATAAAGTTTAGAGTCAACAATTTTACCTCTTTCATCCTTTTCAAGCTTTGTTGAAGTACTCATAGGTGTGGAACAAGAGTTTTCTTCATCCATTTTGAACCTCTTGAGTAATTCCTTATTGTACTTTGCTTGATTGATGAAAATGCCATCTTTTATGTGTTTAATTGGTAGTCCCAAGAAGAATGTTAATTCTCCCATCATGCTCATCTCAAACTCACCTTGCATTAACTTAAAAAATTCTTGATAAAGAGATTCATTAGTAGCACTAAAGATAATGTCATCAATATAAACTTGAATCACTAAAATGTCCTAATTTTTTACTTTTATAAATAGAATTTTGTCAATATTGCCTCTATTAAAACTTTTTCAATTAAAAATTTTTAAAGTGTCTCATACCATACCGTAGGTGCTTGCTTTAGTCCATACAAAGATTTTAAAAGTTTAAAAACATAAGGATTTTCAAAACTGAGAGGTTGCTCAACATAAACTTCCTTATTAATGAAACCATTTAAAAAGGCACTTTTGACATCCATTTGATAGAACTTGAAATTGTTAAACCATGCAAAAGCTAGAAGTATTCTAATAGCCTCTAGTCTAGCTATGGGGGCATAAGTTTGATCATAATCAATTCTTTCTTGTTGACTATATCTTTTAGCTACTAATCTATTGTTATTTCTAACTATTGTTCCATTTTCATCAAGTTTGTTCCTAAAAACCCATTTAGTACCTATGATAGGATAATTACTAGGTCTTTCCACTAAATTCAAAACTTTGCTCCTTTCAAATTGGTTTAACTCCTTTAGGATAGCCGTGATCCAACATCATCTTTTAGAGAATCATCTAAATTCTTGGGTTCAGCTTGTGAAAGACAAGCTATATAATTGCATGTATTTCTAAGAGATGTCTAGTTCTTACCCCTTGGTTAGGATCACTAATTATTCACCTTCTTTGACATAAGTCAACTCTCTCGGATGATTTTTTTCCTTTTTACTTGAGTTGGCTCATGTAGTTCTTCCTCTTTTGAATCTTCTTGATTTTGCATTGCTTCTCCTTGCTCCTTATGTAATGTTTGTTCTTGGTAAATCTCTACATCATTATTACCAAATGACACCTTTCTCAAGGTTGAGTTAGCTTTATCAAATATAACATGTATTGATTCTTCAACAACCAAAGTTCTCTTATCAAACACTTTATAACCTTTGGAATTTGTTGAATAACCAAGAAAAATTCCTTCATCACTTTTTCACATCAAATTTACCAACATTATCCTTTCCATTATTTAGTACAAAACATTTGCATCCAAAAGGATAAAAATAGCTAATGTTAGGTTTTCTTCTGTTAAAAAGTTCATATAGAGTTTTTTTTTAGGATTGGCCTAACCATAGCTCTATTTATAATGTATCAAGAAGTGTTAATGGCTTTTTGCCAAAAATATCTTGGTAAATGGTTTTCACAAAGCATGGTTCTAGCCACTTCTTCCAAGGTTCTATTTTTTCTTTTAGCAACTCCATTTTGTTGAGGAGTTTTAGACTAATACTATTTTTATTATAAATTTATCAAAACCAAGATTTTCAAATTCTTTTCCATAATCACTTGTTACACTTGAAATAGAATACCTTTTTCATTTTGGAGCTTAGGAAGAAAACCCAAGTAAACCTAAAGTAATCATCTACAATAACAAATCCATATTGTTTACCTCCTAAGCTTAATGTCCTAGTAGGACCAAAAAGATCAATA